>DWLO01000723.1:0-18160 GCA_018245335.1 Dalla quadristriga | reverse complement strand
CAAAAGATCTTGCCGCTCCCGCGCCGCCGCCGCTGCCGCCCCGCTTCCCGCAAGATTCGAGGCAGAGGCCTAAGTCCTGCTAGTCGGTGTTAGTGATAGTCCAGTTAGTAGTGATTTGGTTAATATTAGTTCTATTCGAAGTTGGTCACAGATGAGTTGCCATACTTGAGGTCTGAGATGTTCGCCTCTTGTTAACTGTAACCGGCATCCACACCTTTCCGTCCGAAACACAATTTTTTTAAAACAATTATTTCACGGCACAAATGGGTGTGGCGGTGGCACCGCCCGTGCGAACCGTATACAGGTTCTACCACCTACCTAAATATTATATACCTGTTTATATACAAAAGTAACAATCGTTGGTAAACTTAATTCATAAAATAAAAAAGTTTAGCCAGGTTACTTACGTTTGCAAAGAGAGACATGGTTAAATTATATTAATTTACTACTAATCACAAACTAAACAAATACGAGGTTACTCCAAGTTTGGAAACTGATTATTTTTCTAAAGATCTAAAATGTATTGTTTTATGATTAAATAAAGGACTTTGAAGTTTATTTAAAAATTCTCTTTAATGAACATAAATATTTATGGCCAATAAATTATAATTTGAAAATTTATAATTTGAAAAATAGGATGTATTATGTTGTATGTATGTAAAAGTTTGGTTTGCATTAATTTATATTTAAGAGTCGACAGTTTTGATTCACATTATTTCACTTTAGTTGGAATTATTGTACATGGCTGGTGGCAGAATGAATAAATACTCTCCGACATTTTGACAAAATGCGTTAGAAAAAATAATTTGTCTGTGGATAAAACTTTCTGACGCATACTTTTTGATTGGCGCTCTTTTACTTCCTATTCGCTCCGCTCTTTCAATTTTACAGAAAATGGCTACCGCAGAATTGGTGACTGAGCAGTTTCAATTTCTAGGTATAGATGTTGAAAAAGAAGTCTTAACAAAATGTGAGTACACTTCATAAAATCTACGAACGATGAAGCCGTCGTTATCCCCTTGAAAGAACTTGTTCAAAAGTTTAAATTAGTTGTTGTCAGCTTGAACGCTAGAAAATTAATGTTCAAGGTTGTTTCTTTATTCATCTTTCAAGGTGTGATTTTGTGTGAAGAATATAATGTCGACGCGGAAACTTTTAGCGAGCTATGGATGGCGTTTAGCTTGACTCACTTGAACGGCGCCTCGCCTACTTTGGAAAACTTGGAATTACTTGCAAAGAAGGAATTTTCCAAACTGTCAGCGAGTAGGTCCAACGCTCACGCTAATGAAACCGCACAAGCAAGTACCGGCTCAAGCTTAGCAGTGTATGGAGCGCCGGTATCTACTCGGTATCCTTTTTTATCAAGTTCTTTCCACGTGTTTTATTATTTAGAAGTACCTACCCACAAGACCATTTTTGTACGGAATTTTTCAATATGTAGCGTAACTAACAACCTTTGAGATGCGCAGGAGTGTTTGTAGGTTGATACTTAAAAACATGGTTCATATGTCGGTTATTTGTTGATATTTTTGGTTGTTGTATGTTTCCTTAAATTACCAGTTCAGATAATGATGTTCTGTCAAACTATTTGTCTCCTACTTCAAAGGTATAGTTGATTTGTTCATTCGTTTTATATTTGACATGTCATCTATCATATTTAGATGTTCATGAGTGGTGTACTCTGTAGGTTAGTAGAACTTAAGATAAACTGTGCTTTATATTATTTTCAGGTTTTTAAGATCTACTTGCATTCAATGAGAAGAACTAATGATAAAGTGTGCTATAATATGTTATTTTTCAGGTTTTTAAGATCTACTTGCATTCAATGGGTATAAGTCTAGTGGCACAGTGTATGCATCCTGTGACTAGATCTACACTCATTGACTGTGCGTAGACTATACATCCACTAGAAGATTGAGTTAGATACAGTGTATTGCCATCCACCATCATATTAATAATCATTTTGCATAGGACTGTTTTTGTAAACTTTTGGAAACTTGTTAAATCACAACAAAAAAATTGGGTTAAACTAATACTCAACCCTATATATAAGGCCTTTTTGGGTAACATTTCTTGGAACTATTTCCATCAGCTGAAACTTCTCATGCCATGCAACACCTGTAACACTCTAGTGTTCCTAATGTCTCGTAGTGTGGCCACAGTGGGCACAGTTGGCCACTGTCACTAATATTGTAAATTAAATTTATGTTGGGAATTACCTGCTATTGCTAAGCTACACACGGCAATATCTCTCTATCTATCTTTTCATTAATTGTATGAAAACTCTTTTTTTACGGATTAAGAAGAATCAAGAAATTGAAGACTGCTGTTAAGACTGAACAAAAAATTATCAATGAAGAAAATCATTATTTGACTTGATGATATTTGTGGGCGAGTATGCCTCTGGTGCATGTCTTGGCATCATGACTAGATCCATACTCGTCTGCAGCCATCAACTCAATCTACTCCTTTGAAATGAATGTTGTTACCTATTATTTATGTATTACATGGTAGTTAGTGTGTGTAAAATAAATTAGTTATACAGTATGGAAATACAAAATGGGGCAGTATAAGGCTTTCAGATTTGAATCACGTTACTGTTGGCAACAAAATAGGCTATTCTTATAATTGTTTATTTACAGCAGCAGCAGATCGAAAGAGGTGATGGTCCTCTTAAGATTATGTTCATATGGGTAAGGCGAAATAATAATTAGCCTTAACTGCCCCATCTAAGTTTCCACCTGTATATCACTAGTAGTAGTAGTGTTAACTCTGTATGTTACAAAATAAGGACTACTGTAAATGTAGTATTCTGAAAAAAGTATAAGAGTTAGTAAATTATTGCATTAGTTGAGACAATTTGTTTGTAATGAGATTGGCTTTTAAATTGTTCAAAACGTTTTTAATATAGTCAAAAAGTTGTACTTGTGAAGGTTTTTTAACAAGTCTTAATTAGATGCTTGAGATCTAGAACAGCATTATGAAAGTTATTGCTATTTACTATAATCAAGTCTGTCACACAGCAATTAAGCAATGCCCCTTTGATTACTGTCAAGTAAATATTATATAATATTATTATTTAAGAAACATATTAGCACTTGATTGCAAAGCACTTGAATTTTGAAAGTGTAAGAGTGAATTGGACAATTTTACTTCTTTTAACACAATAAGTCACTGTTTTTAGAGGATCAAGAAGGAAACTGGACCAGTTTCACATCAAAAAGAACTACGGCCGGTTACATATTCTCCAACTATGTAAGTAACATACTTAGTTACTCAGAATTCAGAAGGTGAACCAAGCTTCATTCTGAACATATATTAGTTAATTGAAAACTTCCACAACCTTGTCTAATACATTACCATGCCAAGTAGCGAGCTCAGCTATGCTGTTCACTTACTAAAGTCAAAAGCTTCGACAGTTGTCACTTTATACAAGAATTGTCAAATAGTGGCCCCAACTTATTTTCACCTAGTGGCCAAAATTGGAACTAACTGAAGTTTCCTTTTTTTGTTATTGGGCGTCGGAGGGTTGACGTCAGGGCACATAATAAATTGTAGCTAGCCACCAAGTGCTAGCATAAAAGCGTCTGTCGATTTGTTCGAGCGATCTGAGTTTTTTTGTTTTGATTTCGTTCATAAAGATAACTGCTAAAGCAACTCGCAAATCCGATCAAAACTTTTCAACATCAAGAGGTAGTTACATACATTTAAGAAAGGTTTATTTCTTTTGTGTTGAAAGAGAAAATACGTACATTGATAGATAATTATTTATATAAGTAACTAAAAAAAAAAAACAAATTTAAATATGAAAAATTAAAAAGTTATCGTACGCGGAGACAAAAATATGTTAAAAGTTATCTTTCCCTACCTTTTTCCATAACTTTTTAAATGTTCATGTTTAGAGGTTGTTTTTTTTTTCTTTAGTAATACTTAAGTGCTCTTCTTTTACTTGTTTTAGTAATACTTAAGGGCTTTTTAAATTCCTTTCGGTTTAAGAAATGGAAATCCCGCGCAAGAATGTAGTCTCATAGTCAGTCTAGTCCATTTCAATCAGACTCCTCACTGAAATAGTTCTACAAAGTCTTCTAGCATGACTAAAGTTACATTAATCATTTTACTGACAACATTTTAGCGACGGATCGGCCAAGTATGCTTCAAGATCAAATCAAGGATCAGTCGTACACTCCTTTGGAGATGAGAATTTATTGCAAAATATGGTTACTAGTAATGCACTTACTGAAATATTAGACCTAAACATATCGCAAGTGCCCAATGATGACGGCGAGCTTTATACGAAAGCCAAGTAAGATCATTTATTTTCATAAACCTACCTGCAAGAGCTGTTTTTTTTTATATAATGTCAATAGCAAATATGCATGCAGTCGTACCAACCGCTGCCGTCCATAAACATCTGTGACAAACCACGAATAGGACAGTGCGAAGGATTGTAAGTAAGTTAGAGTTAGTCCTCTTAATATTAGGAGTTAATAGGAATATTAGTTGGTAAGTATTCGTAAGTACTAATAGGACTGTTAGTGTAAGTTAGTAATCTTTAGTAATTGCCCTTTTCAAAGCTGGTTACAGATGCGTTGGTATCCCTGAGGACTGTGGTGGTCGCCTGGTATTAGTGTAACCGGCATCCATACCTTTCCGACCGGAACACAATTGTTTCAAAACAATTATTCTACAGCAAAAATTGATGTGGCAATGGTACCGCCCCGGGCGACCCGTATACAGGTTCTACCACCTGTCCAACTGTATTAGGCTTGGCGAGTTTGTGACCGTTGTTGACCCTATTCGTCTCTGTTACGAACCCTCTGGAAGAACGAACGTGGTGCTATTCTGCCTATGTGACCCAGCTCCACACGGAGAATAATAATATGACAAATTGAATTAATAAAAGTTCCTCAAAATTAATTTTGAGTTTAGTTACAAGTGTTCATGGGCCATTCTAACACACGCATTGGTCATTGGCCACTCACACGTATTACCCTATTTGATAGTTTGTCCACAAAAAAAAGTAACCTTAATAGGTAATTATATCAAGAACTGGTGGATTTCAACAATTTCACTATTTCATTTAGGTTGGGATTCGAACTGCTACACGAAAAAGCAACAACTTTTGATGATCATATTCGTTACATATCTCAGTGTATAATGAAGAAAAATGACATAAAAGAATCTGCATCAGTCAGACACAAGTCTCAGGTAATTTTAAATAGTTCTATATTTTTTACTTGGTTTACTCATGCTACATTGCTGTCGTTACCGACGACTCTGTGACGTGTTAATAAGTGAACCTGACTGACGAAATGTGGGTCCCAGGTTCGATTCCCGGCCGGGGTAAACATTTATTTGACGAGTAAATTGTTGGCGTTAAATTGTTTTTTTTTCTGTGTGTACGCCACCCGCAACACAGGGAATCCTAATGCGGAAGTGTGAAAGTGTAACCATTTATAAAAAAACAAATAAATACGTGAAAAGTCTATCAAAGCGGTTGCTATGGAAAACCGAGTCTCCGCTGGCTTCGCCTGGCAAACAAGCATGTTGTTCCGAATATCCTTTTAAAAAAAATGTTGCGGATATGTAATTTTAATGAATGCTAATTAATATTCTCACTATCATAGCTACGCGATCGACGATCAGCCTGTCAAGCTGTCGCCTCTTATCGACACCTACAGATGGCGTGTACATTTATTTCGCTATACCTACAGCTTGAAATATTTTTAATTGACTTGAAATAATTTGTCTCAGTTCGACCTGTATGTATGTAAGCTTGTTCGCTAATATCTCGAGAATCACTGATCGTATTACGATGGGGGTTTTCACAGTTCGATGGAGTTACTTCACACGAAGGTTCTTAGAATAAAATTGTTCTTAAAATAGTTCTCTTTTATAGAAATAACTATGATTGCGGATTAATTATATTTTAGTTCACTCCTCACAACTGAGGCCTAGAGCCTACTTCACCACGCTAATCCAGCGCTGATACGTGTAAGGTCTAGTTATCAACCCGAGCCTCTATTGTTTTAAGGCTGGCTTGCCTGCCTGGTCGATCAGCTGCGATTGACAAGGTCTAACTAAACCGTTACAACCGGCGCGACTAAGAGCGCTTCATTAGGATATCCTTTTTTTTTCAGACCGATGTGTTTATATCAGGGCGCGTTGAATGCGATGCAGATGCCAGACTCAATGCCAAAAGCGTTGTTCTCCAGGGCACATGGGAAGAGTCGCTCAGTCAAGCTGTTGCTGTAGATTTAGACAGGTAAAAGTAAGACAAATTTCATGACTCCTTCAAATTCCAAGCTATCATGTTTGAGCTAACGGAATGGAAACCTAATTGCACTTACATTACTTACTATCATTAGTAAATCTGGCTAATGCAGTGAACTTTATATCAACGCAAATGTGTGTTTAAAGTTTCAAAGCCTCTATTTGTAGCGGTTTGCCCCGACGTTGATGAATTGGTCAGGATATGTTTGTTAAACCACTAGTTCCTCATTATTTCTCATTCTCGCAGTGTAAAGCAGTACTCGTTGTTCCCGGGGCAAGTGGTTGTGATTCGCGGCATCAATCCTCGCGGCGACAGGTTCCTTGCAAAAGAGGTGTACCACGACGCGTCAAGCGCGCCGCCCGACCACACAGCTAATATGATGAACAGATTAAGGGGTTTGTATTAAGCTGTTTAAGCCCATTTAAGATCACAGCAGTAGCTTGCTGTATAATTATCAAAAAAATTATTGAATAATTCAAGTTTGTTTTCAAATTGTAGGTAACCTGTCCATAGTCGTTGTGTCTGGCCCTTACACCACATCCGACAACTTGGCCTATGAACCATTAACAGACTTGATCGCTTATATTAATACGAACAAACCTCACGTGGTCATCATGACAGGCCCATTCTTGGACTGTGAACATGCTAAGATCAAAGACAACTCTATGGCTGAGACATTTGATTCATTCTTCAATAAATTGATCGATAGTTTATGCGTATTGGTTACCACAAGGTGAGTTTTGAACGCGCTTATCTTATATATTACTAGGGACTTCCCGCAACTTCGTCCGCGTGAAATGAGTGTGAAAAGATGATATAAATGGGACCCTTGAAGTATAAACGCTAAAAACCATTTCGAGATATTGAGGTAAAACAAAGTCTAAACTATAATAATATGGTAAATTAACGTAGTCTCTGCAATTCTTGAAAATTTCTTCAAAATCCGTTCAGCGGCTTCGGAGCCTATTCGCGGAAAAAAAAACGAAGAGATCGACAATAATTCTTAAAACGGTTGTTGATTATGTTTAGGTGTCATATAAATAGTATATTCCAGTTAAAAACATTTTACCACTCCATTTTTATTTATTGGTAAGATAAGTGTTTCAAAAAGATTACCATCGACGCGATCCTTTATTTGCTGTCCATTCTTGTATGCGAAGAAAGAGTCATCCACTTTGTCTTGAATCAAACAGTGTGGATAGGTATCTAGTAGCTATGTTATGCTGTGTTTGACTTTTAAATGTTTGCAGCCCACTAACAAAGATATACATAGTATCAAATCTAAGAGACGCCTTCCACGTTAACGTGTACCCAACGCCAGCGTACTCGAGCCGAAGGAAGAACCAGCATCAGAACAAATATAGCAACATCCATTTTTTGCCGGACCCCTGTACGCTGAACATCAACGGCGTAGTAGTCGGAGTGACGAGTTCCGATGTTCTCATGGACATCAGTAAAGAGGAAATCTCACAGTTAGTATGTTGAGTTATATCAAACTAAGTGCCCGTTAAATGTGTGGCTTTATGTTGGGTAAAATGATTATATTTAAAAAATTAGACCTTTTAGGAGTTAATTACCACCTACATACGTATACGATCTTTGTAATCACAAACGTGTTCTGGTTCAATTAGGTATCTTGGTTGTATGCATCCTATCGTAATAAACATACTTCAAGTTGTTGTTCACAACTATTTGTGCAACTATTTGTCACATATACTATTTCCGCGTAAATAGTACAACCAGAACTAATCAAATATCGCAAGGTTCCTCGTGTGCTCCACAAATAAACCTGGGTTGGATTTTATTTGGAGATATAAAGAATTTCTATAGTTTTCGTGTACTGCACTAAAACAGAACAAAAGTCCTGAAGCCCAACCCAACCTGAACCTCAAAGTTTAATAAGTAAAACTCTTTACTTATTAGTAAATATGGTTTAGTTTTACATCGATATACTTTTTCTGCTGCTACAGCGGCATGGGTGGTGACAAGTTAGCGCGGCTCGCGAGTCACGTGCTGGCGCAGCAGACGTACTACCCGCTGTGGCCGGCGCCCGCTGCGCAGCCCACGGACGCGGCCCTGTGGGCGACGCACGCGCAGCTGCCATGCTCCCCGCATGTATTGGTGTCGCCCTCCAACTTCAGATACTTTGTTAAGGTAGGTACCTATATTTTTTTCTGTTGAATAGCGTTACTCAAATTACATGTAAATAGAGAATAATTTCTTGGAAGAATCGTAAGCCCTTTTCAAATAGCAATCAGCAATAATACTGCTGATTGTCGCTTTTTTAATATGATAAACATAAAATGTTTTTTTTTTACAGGAAGTCAATAAGAGTGTTGTAGTAAACCCCGAGCATTTAACGAAAGGCACTGGCGGCGGCACCTTCGCTCGGCTGTTGGTCTCCGGACAAGACGAATCTCTTAAAATTGGAGCACAGATTGTTCGCATTTGAAAAAGAAAGTAAAATAATGTATGCAAAAAAGGGTTTAATTTATAAAACATTTTATACAAGCAAGTTTGATCACAATTTATGCAACTTTTTGCCAGCTGTAAACGGTGCATTCCCGTCCCACCCACATATACCCACAATAAACATATTCAAATCGTATTCTAATTTTAATTTTTATATATATCTTTTATTACATGCAATAGATAACAAATGTGTCGTTAAAGTTAAATGAGATACAAATTCATAAAAAGCATCTTTACTTTTTATAAGACACGTATACATCGTCGTTGATCGATATGGAACCACCTGGTCCCGAGCGCAGGGCCATCTGCACGCCCATTCGCGGAGAATTGCCGGACGTCTTGTGCTCTTCGAGAGCCTCCACCTGGCGGTAGCTGCAAAACGAATCATGATTGCTGATAAAGAGCAGAGTTTGTGATTGTATATTAGAAAAACATCTGTGGTATAATTCGATAGCTGTTCATGTAAAATCGAGTAAACTGACTACATACTTACCTTCTTAACATTTCCAATGGCTGCATATTTGAGTGTCTTATTCCAGTTTCAGGATCAATAACAGTCATTACACACCTGTAGATTTGAAAATGTTAATTAACATCAAATCTCAAATTCAATGATATCAAATGCGAATTCTATTCTCAAGGTGTATAAAGCGTGGCTCGACTACCTACTAACCGAGTGCAAGGCTTGACGATTTTGAAGACATTTTCACGAATTTTCACGTAATTCCATTTGTCTTCATCGTACACTTTAGCTCCTTTCAGCGTAAAGTTCGGTCTAAACCAGCGATGATTGACTTGGACGTCTGACAGACGTGAGTTCAAATCGTCGATCGATGCATTATTAATCAGATTGAAAGCCGTCTCGTCAGGAAAAGCACCCTGTAATTATTTAAATAATAATACAATTAATAAAACGAGTCTCACATATACGTTTTCTTCTGGAACGTAATTCAGTAACAATCTCCATCCCCATAAACTTTCGTTATTTTCAATATCTGTAAAATATAAAATTGAGGAAGAAATATCAAATAAAAAGTGGTTGGGTTGCACAAGGCGGACAATACAACTACTTTTTTTAAATTATCCACTTATTTGAACAATAAGAAAACTTACAGTATCCGTGTCTCTGAATTTGTAGAAATTGAAGTGTGCTACATCTCTTATGACCCGACATTTCTGAGAACCGTAATAAACCAATCTGAACTTGATTTCAGCACGATTTAGCAACCTGAAAAATATTAGCGACGAAATTTCTTAATAAATAGGAACCTATATGTATACACAGTACAAGGTTATTATTGTTGTTTTTGAGCATGTATTCACTCATAATCATAAATGTTAATGATTGATATAAAAAATTACCATAATCCATAGTATTTAAAATAACATAATAGCAACAAAGTAAAAGTAATAATTTAAGCCGCGTTACTATCACTGAAAACTTTAGAGGAAAGTTACTTGAGCTGTACTTTAAGATTAATTATTATCTCGGAGAGTATTTAGTTTGGCATTGTTTAAGCATTGATAACAATGAATGGGCAAATAATGAAGTATGTTTGATAAAATGCGTAAACTGATAAGGGCAACATTACTTGGAAAACCACTCGCTCGCTTCGCGCCCGCAGTCCAATACTGGAACAGTGCAACCCCACACTGTAGCGCTGAAAGGATTTTCCAATTCGATCACCTAGAATCAAACAAGAGGACGATGTCAAGGACGACGTTCTGTTTGAAGGGTAATCATAGAAATATTGTAAATATAAAACTATATATACACCTCTGCTAAATTAATATAGATAGGATCCATGTCCGCATGGTGCAGGCTAAGAATGGAACTTTTCACAGAAGTGTGCACTAAAAGAAGTTCTGGGTATACTCTCGCAGTAATAAAATTATTCTTTTCGTCTACTACCATGAGGACTCTGCAAAAAAATATATGATTTTTAACAAAGTTACCTAATGTAGGTACCTACTTTTTTATTTATTAATATGGCGTCGCACGTTTTTTGCATTTACCAGTGTCAAGTTTGAGATCTTATTATGACTATTGAAACGAAATGAAATTAATTTAATTTTTGAGGAGCACCGGAAGCTCCAAAAATGAGCGGTCGCGCTCCCCGCCCGGCCTTCATTTAACAATCCTCAATTATTGCAGCGTAATCAGACCAGCGCACTGCCGTAGCCCCTCCATCCAACACTGCAAACATATCCACTGCTCCTCAAGCAACCCGAAAGAAGAACAAACAAACCTATTCGCAATAATATTAAAAAGAAAAACCACAACAATACATCAATCCCACCGAACTACAACAACTTAAAACTATCAAACGCAAGCCCAACAAAACAAACACGACCGCCCCCTTCTAAAGCTTCCCGCGCTCCAAAGGTACCTACTTACAACTTTTTACAACAAAATTCAAATTCAAAATGATTTTATTTCATCATAAGGTTATTACATACACTTGAGAAACGTCACAACAGGAAAAAAAAGACAAAACATAGATAACATGCAATTCGTTACTGATCTAGAAATCACTGACCAATTCCCTGTTAACACCTAATTATGTCACGATAGGCAATACAAACTTAGTCATCGGCTTTGTAAACATAATACATACTTAACCTATATGATCGAACCGGGACCGATAGTTCGTCAGTCAGGGTCACTAACTACCGCGCCACGGAGTCGTCAAAAGTAATAAAATGGTAGTGAAATGTTAATTCGGTAGCAGCTTCACATAAACCGCTAGCACCCAAGTTCTGCGTTCTATCTCAATCACAAAGCGACCAAAACACCATTACTTTCCTCAGTCGCATTAAACCGCAGCAGTTTCACGCGACTGCTTCTTGCCAGTCCCTAAGCACTTCTTTACTGCAGTACACAGCGGTCTGCAAGTTTTCAGTGCATTTCTGAGTTTGGTTGTCAAATACCTAACTTTTAATGTATAGTCAGTTCTTTTTATTAGTGTTGCTACACTCAAACGACGACTGCATTCAATTTAATATAAAAGGTACTTCACTAGCGCCCCGGTGTGTAGTGTCTTTCTATTTTATAATAAATAAAATAAACGCATACACACCCGATCACTAGGATTCCCTGTATTACGGGTGGCGGACACATACAGAAAACAACACAATTTAAGACACCCAAGACGCGAGCACAAACCTTTATCTGCCAAATAAATGTGTGCCACGACCGGGGATCGAACCCGGCACCCAAGGCTCGTTACTCAGGGCCACTGACCAACGCACCAACTTAGTCGTCAAATTTAATTATTCTATTTAGTTCGTTCATTCAGGCATCAGAAGGTTTGCGGTACCTTTGACACGCGCCGCGCAGTATTTTGCAAGGACACTAAATAAAAGAACGGACTTTACCAACGAGTTGTATTGTTTGAGACGATTAACGCCAACATTTTCCGTATAACGTTCGAAGCAAACGTTGGAACTCCAGTAAATGACCTGCCATGTGAAGATTTCCCAGTGCTTTATTGTCTTTTAAGAGACTCAGATAGCGGAGTGGTAAGACTTCGGCCGCCTACTCGGGAAGTCCGGGGATCAAATCCCACGCATCTCTGAATGTTCGGAGCTATGTGCGTTCGAAGCAAATAAATATCACTTGCTTTAAGGGTGAAGAAAAACATCGTGCAGAAATCTGAATGCCTGAGATTTGCACAGAACTAGTGAAATACTGACCGGACAAGTACGTCGTTTTGCCATAATATATCATGCAGGAACACTTCTCGAACAGTTTTGTGAAAAAAACGATTTGTGATATTTCGATAAATACGTTAATTAAATGGTTTTTACATTGCGATACTCGTATGTGGGGCGAAGGGACCGATCATGGGTCAGGTGCAGAAAGGTGAACCGTTGTTTAATTGCATGTTGCAAATTGTATGGTAGGTAGGTACAATAAGTTCATTTGGTTTGGCTGCAATCCATTAGCTGCCCACTGCAAGGCACAGGCTCTCCTCGCAACTGAGGAGGCAATTATAATTAATAAAAATAATATTTATATAGGTAATTATAAATAATAAAAATTTGAACGGAGTGATAATGAAATAAGACTTATTTAAGTCCGTGTTAATAAGTGCAGTTTAAATAATTAAATTGATTTCAGCGCTATCTATCGTAGAACGGAGTAACTACTTATACCGCTACCATAGCGCTGTTTCGAAGCTTGCTCACCTAACGGATCCCAGACAAATTAAGTACAACGAACTAATTGTAGATGTCTTTAGAAGTAGATAAATGAATTGCTGATATAAGGTGGAAAATTATACATAGAATTTTTTTTTAATTAGCGCTTAACTCACTCTTAACAAACAATTATTGCCATTTTATTCTATCAAACATTTGGAATATGAAAGATAAATTAAATGCGAAATGTAATAGCCCTCTTAACGTGGACGAAGTCGCGGGCAACAGCTAGTAATATAATAAATGTGAAAGTGACTCTGTTTGTTACTTCGCCACGGTTAAATTGCTGAACCGACGGCTCCCAAATTTGACGCAAAGGTAGCTTGAAGTTCACGGAAGGACATAGAGTACTATATTTTTTGTCGTTTGAATTAACTAAGTGAAGCTAATTTAAGAGAAATAAATCAATAATCTTCCGACCCGGTTGCCAAAATCAGTTCTATCTAACGTTTTCAGTAGAGCTGTCGATCTGTGCATTGCCAGCTGGTCAAAATTAAAAGTCCCAACAAAATTCTTCTATATTTAGAAGCGACATAATAAAAAGCGAATCCACGCAGACGATGTCGAGTGTACCAGCTAGTAATTATATAACAATACTCTCGACGCTTTTGTACAGAGTCGAGTAATAGGTCCTCATAACACAGTCCCGAGGTCTGTACAAATTGTTCTTCATTTCTTACAGCGAAATTTCATTCGCAAATACCATCAACAAACTAATCACAAACATGCTACTATTTCTTATTGCTATAACAACGATTGCAGAACAAAAATACAGAGAAAAATACGATTGAAACATTTAAAATAAAATAAGTACTATCTTCTAAGCAGGTACTACTATTACTAACTACTAACTCCCATAGTCTTATTACTAACGAATAGTAAGAAATAAAAAAGCAAAATAGGTTTATTTAGAGCACAGATAAATACAGCATAAATTCAATTTGTATAACGTATAAGCTTCGTTTTGATTACTATATTTTTTTGGTACTATGATTGGTGTAATTATTACACTATACCAAAATACCACAACAAACACCCTACTGCAAATACTAACCAACTTAAATTCTTAATAACACGTAATACTAACAGGACTATCTTAACTAACTAACAGTCCCTCCCTCGTACAGCCATATTCGAGTTTCGTCACAGACGTCCTTGGGCGGCAGTGGAAGGTGAGATTGCATGACCATTTGCAATTCTCCTTAAGGAACACAGGAAACAACAGTGCATGTGCGAGAAAACACTTACTTTTAAATGATAATAATTAATACTTATAAGACTTAAAATAAACAAGCAAATTATATCAATTAAAGTAAAAACACAACACATAATTGGTTGCAAATCTTTATTTTTTACTCTCAGATTAAACAAAGCTTAAAACTCACAAAACAGAAACTCAAACTATATAATGACGCGTGAAAACCGCATTGGTTTTCGTTGATACTTCAATAACGCACACATTTTAATACAAACATTTGTTACCAACTATGTAATTCTACCAATATTATAAATGCGAATGTTGCGAATGAAAAACTACTGGACAGAGGTGAGAAAGATAACCCTAGAAATAGACAGCACTTTTTCTAAGCAACCCTTTTTAGAATAATGTTCCTGAGTTTCTATCTGACTATACGATATACTTAAATGCATATTTTTTTTGTTTTTTTTTATGTTTTACTATGCATTTTTTATAACTTTTTAATAATAATTTCCCTGAGTTTGCTTTTGCTTTTAAATATCGCAGTTTACATTAAAAATGTCTGTATTTTATTGTAATGGATTATTACTACGCGCTTTTTATAGACGCTGGTAGTGCACGTCCGCTTCCACTAGTTAAAAAATATGACAGAACTCTTGTAGCGCAACCGTAGCGTGAGGGCTACGAATCACTAACAAAATGTAGAACCTATAATATTGACATGCTTCAATTAATCGCATAATGGTGACTGCCTCTCATCGCTGTATCTATTTCAGAGTATACGAGTATTTGCATTCGTGTAATTGAGTACGAGACAGTGGGTAATAAAATCTCCTTTTGTTGACATCAACCCATTATTGTATTTTTAAGCATTTATAATTAATATTCTGTTCATAATTAATATTAATAGGCTGTTCTCTGCAGCTCGCCTACAAATAAATGGTGTTTTTGTCCGTACAAATTGAATTTATATATCCTGCTATTTACGCGTTTAAACATGAGAATAATCGTACTTTTTGCGGAACTCTACACTGTGCGTATTCCGACACGCACTTCTTCAGTGTTTTATCCGAGCATGGAAAGTTTATTCATGACGTTCAAAGGTCAGACGATTACTTTTGGTTAAAATTAAATGATCTAAGGTCACATCGTGCCATTCACGGGAGACACGGTGCGATAAGGTTGCGGAACACTTTCTTTGAGCTAAAGTCGCATCTCTTGTGACCTTAATTCGCCCAGCAGCTAGTACTTAAGGTACAGTGTTTATACCTACATAATTACAGGTATTTTGAACCGGTCTTGTCCCTATTTTATAAACAATTTTTTTTTTACTAGATAATGAGTCTGAGTACGAGTACGTTTAGATATAAATAAATAGTAGCGTCAGTAACAATGTTTGCAGTAGTCGAAAAAAACTGACTGTTTTCGCAATGATGTATATCAAGTAACAAATCATGCCTTTTATATAGCTCTATTATTAAATAGTAATATTTGCACCTACCAAGAATTCTCATCATCCCGCAGGGCTAACTGGTAGAAAATGCCCTTTCTACCTATACGTTAATGGTTTGCAAAATTAAAATACATAAAGATTAACATAAATATGGGCTACATGTAAATGAATAAGAACTTCAAAAACATATGAAATCTAACCCAAATTTCCGATGTAGGAAGCCGTAATTCATTCCATCCAGCTACCACATACATATTACAGTTGACTTGCAGGTTCGCCTGAGTAAAATTCGTTTTTCATGCACATTTTCATCCCGTATTAAACCTTAGCGTATAATTTTTGGAAAATAATATAAATGTATTTTTTCAGGGCTTAAACTATCTTCACACCAAATTCCATAAATATCCATTTCGTTGATTTGTGGCTTATTCTGTAACAAACACTCAATCATCCATCCATTCTCACAAACTATCTCATTTGTCATATTAGTAGGATATGTCAATAATATTATTTAACTGGAACTTAAAAGTGGAGTTCCATTAATGTTTGTTTGTTTGTCTCTTCATTGTTCATACACCATACAGAAACACATAGAAATGGTACATAGAAAAACACAAAATAATGGGCGGCTTTATTGCTTTAAACTATTGATAAATTAAAAAGCGCATTGCAATGAATTGCAATTGCATTGCAATTGCATTGCAATGGTTACCTAATGAAATATCTGCCAGGCAACCCATATCAGCATAGGAAATAAAGTTGTGACAGAAAGTGGAGTATAAACGTACCTACGTTACACAGAGAGAAAATACAAAATAACACAAAATTTCAAAGGGGCAGCGAACAGAACACCTTACAAGATTTACGCTAAGGTTAGAAATAATTTGATACCTTTTTGTGTCTGACCGTTTGTGTGACGTAATTATGTATAATTGCATCGTAGGTCGTAGGTCTCGGACGGATATAGATGTGGTTTTCAGGAGCTATTTGCGGCATAGTTCAAGAAAAAGAGTAGATTACTATCATGATGTCATCCGGAAATTTTAATATATAAAAATCATTTATCCAATGACCCGCTTAGTAAAAAGCAGGTCAGTACAACGTAATACTAAACAACAATGTTGTACAGGCTTCAGGCGTTATTGTATGACAGGATTAGTTCAACATTAAAGTGATAGGCTCATAAAAGTTCGAAAAGCGTCAACGGATTCCTAAGACAAGGGTAATTACTATTCACAATACAATTTTATACGTACGTGTACATCTATTCGAGAACTTTTGCCAATAAACGATTGTCTTACGAGTCGCGAAGCGTAGATGGGACGCTATGGCTCCATATTTTAGTTTCAGTGCTACGGCGGCGGTGGATCGAGTCACGAGTCTGTCGCGAGGGCCGATCGCTACGCCTTTACGCTACGAAAAAACGGAATAAACAAACTCGACAAACAAAACTGTTTCAGTTGACTTACAAACAATGTCAACACGTACGAAATTGTCGCGCCTAAAAGTGATAGTGATTGTTTGATTATTTTCAAATTAAAAAGTTGCCATAACTTTTAATGGCAACCAAAATTAAAGTAATACGCTTGCCGTCAGTGGTAAGACCCGTGATTTGTGATCGAGTAATGTGAACGCACAAGTTTAATGTTTTGAATAGTGGCATGTTTACAGGTTTTTACGTATTTATGCGAAACAGAGCCTGGCTTCTTGTTTTTAATCTTTCTCCGCACATCACCCATGCATGCCTTAATTGTATTTCTGTTATTTAACCATTATACTCGTATATATAGTCATTTTGACAATAAAGTAGTTATGAAAACAAACGGTTTGACAAAACAAAAACCGTCGAAATTGTTTGCGTTGGATTTAAGTAGGGTCCTCGGATTACGGCCTTCAAAGTTTGGTATGAGTAGTATATTTTCCTCGTTGTAAGCACTTGTTATGTTTTTTTAGATATTTGAAGATGTCGTCAAAGACATCGATCGAGATGTCAACGACCGTCTTGTTGTGATTATCTCTGCAAATCAGTCTCGTCCGCTACTTTAAATAGAGCCCTAGGTACCTTCTGCACTATCTCTTTAAACTATTAATACATTTAATAGCGCATTAATAACGATCAAGGTAACCCAATGAAATGTATATTGCTAGTACATATGTATAGTAAAGCAACCGTATTCAATACTCTGAAGACTATAAGTAAATTATGTAAGTTGTTACATATTTAGTTGAGTGCCTACCCATTTTGTTTAATTGTATTAGATAAGCAGTCTTCGTAGCAGTGATGCAGAATCTGCTTAAAACACCAAGAACAAGGGTTTATAAATCAAAACTAAATAATGAGTTAAACTCTAGCTTAGCTCGGGATGGAATGGCGATATAATTGCCACGCCTAGTATCGAAAACTTGCGAGTAAAGGTTACGGTCATCCTTACTTATCCTTATTGATATTATAAATGTGAGTGTTTTTTGGTTTATTGGTTTGTCCTTGTTTCACGCTGCAACAAAGCGACGGATCGGCGTTTGCGAAACGATAGATTATAGACTGAGAATCATGGGCTCC
>DWLO01000722.1:0-18163 GCA_018245335.1 Dalla quadristriga | reverse complement strand
GTGAGTCGATTTTTTTCGCTCACGAGTGTATATTCATATTTACTGAACTGGTACATACAATCCAGTCCGAGGTTGATTGCAGCCGTGCATGGGCGGCTTTAGTCTCGTCCCACTACATGTAGGTTTGATACTACCATCGCATATAAATTTTTTTTATAAATAAGACTGGCTCATCAATTTCTACCGTTAAGCTATTATCGTTTCGATCGGAGGTTCATGGTTGACAGTATTTAACACATGAGTGCGTCCAATTTAGACGTCGGGAGAAGCAATGCATCTGTGACCCACTTTGAAAGGATGGCTTGAGGTTCTATTTCATTTAAGCTTTCCGTGGATTCGCTACAATATAACAAATAAAACTTACTGGTTAGGGCTTAGAAGCATTTTTATGGATACGAGTACATCTCTCTTTCAATAGGGATAAACATGTACATAAAATTAGGTATAAATCAATTTGAAGGTGGTAGAACCTGTATACGGTTCGCCCATTTCTGCCGTGGAATAATTGTTTTTCAATTGTGTTCTGGTCGGCAAGGCGTGAATGCCGTTTACACTTATAAAAGAGGTGACCACCTCAGTCCTTAAGGGTAGCAACTCATGTGTGACCAGCTTCGAGTAGGACAAAATACAACGATTAAAGAACAATCATTAATATTTACTAACACAACTAACTTACACTAATAAGATTATTTTACACTAACAATCCTTACTCCCACAGTCCTATTACTAACGAATGTTAACCAACTAGTATTTCTATTAACCTAATGCTAACAGAACTCACGAACTAACAGTCTCTCGTGAAGTCCTATTCTAGAGTTTTTACAGATGTCCATGGGCGGCAGTGGTTGGTAGAATTGCATGCACGATAAGTGCAAAAGCAAGACATATACTCATATACATGTACTTCCCTAGTACAATATGTAGCGGGCCTAGATACAAAGCGATTTGCGAGCTTAGCTATTCCGAAGTTGGGTTTACCTGTACTAGGTCAACAAGTTTGGACGCGCAACAGACGAGGGCCAGAACAACAACGTCGTTCCAATGTAACTTCAGTACAATTTGTATCTATTGATCAAAAAGTAAACTTGTAAGGGGAACTTGTAAAAGTTAGAACAGATTACATTACAATGTACTTCCCTAGTACAATATGTAGCGCGCCTAGCTACAAAGCGATTTGCGAGCGAAGCTATCCCGAAGTTGAATTTACCTGTCCCAGGTCAACAAGTTTGGACGAGTAACATAACAGTGCCAGAACAACAACGTCGTTCCAATGTAACTTCAGTACAATATGTATCTATTTATCAAAACTTGTAAACGGAACTTGTAAAAATTTATAACACATTACATTACAGGTTATGAAAAAAATACGAGCTTAAACGTGCGTGCTTATTATACTATGTCGACTCTGGGCTTCAGGGCTTTGTTTAATGTTTAGATCTTTACGAGCATACTCGAGTCAGTTTGTCCACATTTCCTGAGGAGTGAAAGTAAGCGAGAAGTAATTTTATGGGCCACGTCACCCTGTAAATATTTGGTCATAAATGCCAGATAAGCGTAAATCGCTTGGCAATTCTCATAAAACTCTTCTCAGGTCCATTTCGTTAGATACAATCATTTGTCTAAAAATTTTTAATGTTTAATGTTACGATTTAAATTAAAAAGTACCCTATAGTTACATAGCCTTACTTATAAAATTCGTTAGTCAATATCTTAGTATCTGATTAACCAGATGTTTTGGACGAGAAGTGCTTTCAAACTTTTTTCACTTATAAACACTACTTAGGATGTCGTTAATTATAATTAATCAACGGAAAGATTTATACTATCGCAACACCTAATGAAAGACCGAATGAATTCTTGAAAGCATCACATAAAAATCTGTAATTATGGACCCAAATACTTCAAGTGTCAATGTCAACAGTCAACTGAAACTTTTTTTTTCGACAGTGAACTAACATTTGATGGCATGCCATCCTGTGAAGTCAGCTGATATATCGCCTCCATTTTGTTAGTTACAATGCGCTAAGCAAACCTACTTGTGGTGTTTAATATGACAGCTATTTACGCTGTTCCTAAAGTTTAATAAGGTTTATGAGTAAAAAGATTTCTTAATTAGTCAGTAATTCATCAATTTAATTTAATTAACGTTTATAAGTAAGACGGACAGAGTTGTATTAATTTAAGTTGGGATTAAATTATAATTAACCCATAGTTAGGGATTAAATTATTTTGTGATAAATGTTTGCCCTGACTGAAATATGTTTATGAGAATATACATATTTTAATTGTGACGTGTACAAATACGCCGATATTTTCACAATCTAGTTATTTATTTGAAGTTAATAAATTCCCAGGTATTAATTCAATTATATTCTACAAACAGAGAGTTAACATTGGTGAATGTATAATCCCTGGGTGGAAAATTTCAGAGTTGATAGCATAGCTATTTCGGAGTTACGATTAATTACGTTGCTAGCAACCGCAGCGCGTCGGTGTTTGATAAATTTAATAATTTCAATTAATTTTCTGGGTTGTTTCAGACCTTTGATTTCTCCTTTGACCGTCGAAAGTATAACTTGATTGATTGAGACAAATTGTTCGCGCAAACAATATTTGCGCCTATTCTGAGTAGGTATCTTTTCAACGAAGCGTTGCGTGTTCGATCCAGCTTTAACTTCTTATTATATTGTAAACTTGATTGTTCTGTTAATTGCTTTTCCAAATAACCACCAAACTTTCTGATTATGAAATATACAGAGCAATTTGCCTCAACTTACTTGCAGATCAGAGTTAAGTTTTGTTGTCTAGATCCAAAGCTAATCTATGAATACAAGTACTTACTTCAAGTGACTCATTTAATTTTCTCATCGATTTCTACGATAAGTAGGCATCGATGAGAGTGATAAGTCAATGATAAGTAATTAAAAACATTGAATAATATCTAACTTTGTGTTAACTAATCTTTTTTGAATAATCTTTGAACAGGGTTCACCAGTTACCTACGATGGGCTTCGACAACCTAAACTCCTTAGAGACACTGAACTTGCAGAATAACAAGCTCCATCATATCCCTGAAGAGATCATGGAACCCATACTGGACACACTACGAGTAGTCGACATCATGGGTATGTTATAATTTTGTTCTGATATAGAAAGTTTTGTTAGTTACATTTTTAATCTTCCATAATTAAATCGTCAATAAATCTATAAGTAATATAATTCTCCATAACCCGATACTCATTTGTGACTGCACTGAATAATATTTTATTACGGATCGTAACACTCAATGTCGGAGCTATGTGACTATGCGTAGCAACTAACTAAGTATTACCATGTATACTGCTTGTTAATTATGATTTTGTATTTAGATAACCCCCTCATTTGCGACTGCGAGCTGGCGTGGTACGAGGAGTGGCTGGCGGGTCTTCGGGACCGCGATGACGAGATGATGCAAAAGAAGCGAACAGTGTGCACCATGGTTTCCGAGCATCGCGAATACAGCGTCGCCAAGATGCCTCTCGAAAAGATGAATTGCAAGAGGAAAATTATCGGACGGGCCTCCAGCGCCCACAAAACATGCCCACTCATAACCACTAACATCTTCATCGTTCTCGCTAGGTGGCTCTAGATTACGTAAACGGCGTCTATTTAAGCCCCTCTCTCCCATTTTGTTACACGAAGGACCAACCGGAGCTAGCTGTGGCCGGATGGCGCCGTGCGAGTTCTTCGCAACCTTGTACCTTTCGTTGGATATTTGTAAAGTAATGTATTTGCGCAATAATACGATACATATCAATTTTAGGCTGGTGACAAAAATTTTGTAGTATTTTGAAATGGAAATTGTGATAAAATTGAGATGGTTTTAACAGGATCGCGTAAGTTAGAGTGATACACTGCGTATTTTTAAATTAGACCAACTTCGCGGTAGCTATGCCTTACTTTAGAGTATTGTACCTAAAGCTAGGTAATGAGACCGAGCCGTTTGCACTATGGCGATACAATAATGTTTCTATAGGCGAGTTTGTCATGAGTGCGATTTGTCGAAATTGTGAAGCTAGTAGCGAGCTACGAAATAATGATGAGGATTAAAAATATTTTCTTTTCAAATTTACCTAACTATAAACGAACTTTCTCATATTTTTTATCGTTTACCCCTGTCTTTACAAATAACTGTACACGTATTATATTAGTAAGCTTTTATGCATTTACCATGTTGACTATTATACTGTAATACTCTATGCTAGTAATTAATTATCTGGGTATTTATGTAGGTATTGTGCTCGGTGGAAGTTTGTTCTATATTTACATTCGTGCATTTATCTATGACAATTTTCAATGATAAAGAGTTCAGAAATCCTTGCTATGCTACCTGTCGCGTAGAAATGGTAACTATTTTAGGTTTGTTCACGATGACATTCCTAGATGTAGAGCCCCTGGATGTTCGATTCTAGTTTAGATTATAGGTATAAGTATTAGATAAATCAATGGAAAAGTTTATAACAAACGATCTATCTTAATTCGTCAAGCATTATAATGGAATGTCCTATGAAGTATCCTTGAAGCAAATTTTAATGAATCCTTTAAAATGAACGAGAATTATCTATGGTACCATATTTTAGGATCAACGAACGGAGTACAGGAGGAAAGCCAAATGTTAATTAGAGATGATAATTTAAAAATTTATTTGTTTTAATTCAGAGGTTTTGTTTAATGTGATAACAGAAGTTTACTGTTTTAATTATTATCAAAAACAGTAAAGCTGTTCTCGTTTATTCTTTTAATGGGCGCAATTTTAAAAGGTGTTTAATAGTTACTTTTTGTCTCTGTCGTGATTGATACAGTGTGAAAAATATCAACAATACAAAAAATCGGTTTATTACAGATTTTTATAAATTTTAGTTTGTCTGGTTATTGTTGCATTTTCACCTTTACTTTAATCTCAAAAATATGGTTTGTTTTAAAGAAGATAAAGAAGTTAGAGTAAATTAAGGAAGATATATTATGATCGATCCGTACCTACGGAGTGCGAGGACTAAAATTAAACCACTTGTCTATTACTGCTTGACGAAAGTGCAATCAACACTCTGGGGATACACTAGCCACTGGACACCAGTGATCTGCAAGTTTGCTTGCTGCAATGATATGATCTAATTCTTTAATCAGTCTCAGTGCCGTTAATATTAAGCTCACTGTATGACTGGACTAACTGGAGGTTGATTATATCGTTCGATAGATAGTTTGATATGAACTTAATGAATTATTGTACATTACCTCGCTGAGTCTTCGTAGCGTGTCTTGGCTGTTATTTTTAACATTTTGTTTTCGAAAATCATTTTATAGTTTCCTAATTATTTTATGAGTCATTATGTTCCTAAACTAATCTATCCAACGTGTACACATCTACATATGTGTCATACGAATTCCTTGCCCTAGAATGAGGCTCGATTGCAGAACAATATTCGCTCAGCATGCACGTCATAATAACAACCGGGCTACGAGTCGGTTTTCTATGCACACAATTTTTGTAACGTCCAACTTAAAAGCAAAAATATGAGATCCAGTTTGTCTTCTCTACTCCGGCTCTGCACGGGCAGTGTGGAACTTGTATACCTGTTGTATTCCTCGATGAGAGTGAATACCGCCAAACCAATATCTTCCGAAGAGCATTTTACATTGTAGAAGATTTTGTTGCAGATCATCAGCATAAATAGCCTGTAAGAGTCCACTGCTAAACTAACGGCGTCTCCCAAAAATGTATGGCTGGCTTCATGGCTGGTATTTACTCGTGTCTAAGTGAGCCGTCTCGTTTACTCGTCTCTTATCAACGACAGAAAAACCCTACCTGGTCGACGCCATTGGCGTTTCACACGTGCATCTGACAGCTTTTTGGGTCTGATTAGTTTGATATGAACAGGCTTAAGGGATCGATGTGATTTCTTCCATTCATACTAGTGTTTTATAAGTGACCATTAGATGCTCGTTATTACTTTTCTCTTTGCAACGGAAGGGCGTTGTAAATGTTAACCGCTTCAATACGCTCTCCACTTGATCTCACTAAGACACAAACGCAGAAGATGCACGGTACGTGGCGCTGTTACTACTGGGCCACGATATATTTTAACTGTTTCACCGTTTTACCGTTGATTTCACAGGAAGGCTTTTCAAACTTATTTTGAGATCGTCGAGTACTGAGTTCTTTTAAACACAGCATTACTTTTCTGTTTATTTCATTCATTAGCTGCTATTCAAAATTCTCTCAGCTCACTTTTATTCATATGCCATATTTTTGTTTAAGTCTCTTTATGCATTATGATTTAAAGAGTTAACTTGATTCACTTTATAGTTAGATTACATTGCTTCGTTAAATTTGGTGTAGATTCTATGGATAGTATTATAGAAGTGTAATAAATGTGACTTTAAACTTCGCTTTAACTTTTTTTTTGCCCACCATAATCTATAATTTTTCATAGCTTTGCCTTTTGGGGACTGTAAGCGATGAGTATATTTAAATTTACAAAAATGTATATATTGTGTTTTGGTTTAACACAGGGATGTACGAGATTTATCGGAAATTTCTGTTTAAATGGTCCCTATGAATTATCCTAAATAATATTTTATTATAACCATTTTTAAAAACTTATACATGTAAGTGATATCATTGTAACCAAAAACATATCCCCTAGTCTGAATTATACAAGTATGTTTAAGAATATTATTCGTATGTATACAAATGTTTACTATGAAAAGCTTATTATGTGATAACTATATATCTTCCCGTTTATTTAAATTCAATTTCGAGAATGTAATGAATGTTAATAAGCATACATATTTATAATATATAAAGTTGTATCGTATAAAGATGTAAACAAACTTATTGCTCATTTATACAGAATTAAAATATTATATTTATATAGTTATTGGATTAAAAATATGTAGTGTTTAGTAACTGCCTTAAGTTTTCCGGCGTTTTTCATAAGCCAATTCAAAATATTTGTGATGGTTTTCGTTTACTGTAACTGCCCAACATTAGAACGGATTGGTCAGTTTGAGTAAAGCTTAAAAATTCGGAAAACCGAGCCAAGTTTGTTTACATTTTCTTTTACCTTCTACTACCTTTTGGATTAGGTAAGTACTACGTATAGACCGATATTGACGCGTGTAAGACGCGAGATTGAATACCTATTTTGTATTCTATTTACACGCGTTGATATATTTAAAATAATATTTTAGGATAAGTAAACGTCAAAATGTGTGATAAACATAGTTTTGTCTATCCTTCTTTAGAACTAAATAATTCTTGAGTGTTTACGTGTTTATGCACTATTATAAAACGGCATAAAATGTAAAATATACGATAATATGCGGGAAAGATCACCAAGGTCCTCAATTATGATAGCGCTGGGGAAAGAGAGCGCGGGGCAGGCCGATGCAGCGATGAAGAGAAAGAAATCACTTTTAGTGGGAAAAGACGGATATCTCTTATACATACATTATAAATCCCTTGCGGGGTGAGGTGTAAAAGCATATATTTTTATGTCATGCCTTAAGCAAAGTAAATAAAGTTTACCATAATTACCTATACGTTTATATACCTTTTGGCAACCTAAAAATTGGGCTGTTGCATTGATTATTATATTATTTTCAAAAACAGTCTGCTCTGCCCTAAATAACGAAAAATTTAAAATAAATATCCTGTTCGGCGTAATATACAAAGCGACATGAATTTGTTGACTTTTAAAAATAAGCCTTTTTTATTCGTTGCCCATTGTTTGGAAAACAAAAGAAATTATATATTTAAATTTACAAATGAACTCGCAAAAACCACTCCTGGTATCTACTAAGTATACATGTAGGGTCAAACAATAGGTATAATTATTATCCTACCTAATAACCTGGTAGGTACCTTGTGACGTGTTTGTAATGCAGAGGCTCACGTTAGTGGTATTGTTTACGCGTTGCGATAATTAAGGACCTTGGAAAGGACCAAAAGTAGCCGGAAAATTCCGTGATCACGCGTGAGTGATGGGAAATAACAAATAGGTGTATGTATGTATGTATGTATCTTATTAGCACATTTAGCATTTATGCACTGCAATGCACATTACTCTATAATATTTATATATTATGTACACTAATGATAGTGGTCAGAGTCGGGCAAACCTGATAATTAAGGAATTTCATCATGCTGTCTATAAATGATGTTCTAGGATTTTAGATGTCAAAGTTTTCGCTGTCTTTATATCGGTGTTAAATTATATTGATGTTGTATTCAGAATCTATAATCGCTTTCTCTGAATAGATCTGACGTAAGTTAAAATAACTGAATTATTCTAGTTTTATCAAAAGATGGTGTCGTAGCTTTCGAATGTTAAGACGCATTTCCATGTATGTTACCTACTTATAAATCCAATAATTTACTACCTTAACGAAAAAGTGGCTATGTATCATCAATCTATGTTACAATTACTCGGCATCAGAGTTTTTGAAGGACTTGTTATGAAAATAGGTTTGGTTAGGAACTGAAAGTCTAGAACTGGTAAGAAAGTCAAGCACTTTTTCGATATTGTTCAAAGTTCCTTGAATAATTAAGGTACGTTGATTCAGTAATAATTAATACGCAATTGAACTCGCAGTAACTGTTATATATATAAGTGCACCTGTAAGTGCATAATGTATGTAAGTCTTGTAGATCTATATTTACTTCTCTGTCATATCTATAATTCCTAGTGAAAGGAGCTAAGAAAAACCAACATGATACATATCGAGTAAGTGGAGCTAGTGTACAACTCAGCTCCGTTGCTCTCTTGCATATCAAATTAGGTTAAGACATATTTATCCCAATTTTAAGAAGTATTATTCGGTGTTATGTACTATTTTACGGGTATATTCATGGATGTTAGGGTTAACTATACGAATAGCTTTTTAAACTTTGATGTTGCGATTAGTGATGTGTGTATTTATACTATGTTGTGTATTTATCAAATAGCAGCAATAAATTAAAAATATTGGTATATTTATGTGCGATTATGTAATAATTTCAAGATGGAGTAAAAGTTCATAAAAAGAGGTGTGATTCAAATTATGTACCTTTAATATATAATATTATTATACAGTGTACCTATATCAAACCATTGTCTCTCTTTCAGATGTTCGTGTATTTATATATTTATTAATAATATTCTTTGAAGATTATCAAGTTCAGTTGATTGTTTAGGAAGTCTATTAAATGTTAATAGATATTTATTCATTTGAACTGTACATCGTGTTTACTCGGGTTTATGGTCACATTTATTATTTAAGTTAACTTAAGTAATATAATTCTAACGTTAAATTTTGCTGTAAAAGTATATTAAATTTTTGGTTTTAATAAAATTTAAATATGACTAAATTGATTTTTATTGTTCATCAGCCCGACCATCATCAAATCAATACAGCTTATTCTAATATTAAAAATCACGTCGATCCATTGCTCTATTGCTGCATGAAAGTATGACAAACCAACAAACACGCTTTCACATTTATTTTATAATATTAGCAAGGATTCGTACTTCGTTGTAACCGGACTAGCTGATATCCAGATATTTTCGCGCAGAAATATTCTAAGAAAACCACGCAGATAAAATTGATTTACAAAAGAGCTTTTGCCCGACTTGGGCGTGAGATAACAGGATGAGGATACCTGCTTAAAAGTGTCGAGTCAACAAGGATAAAATCTTTTAATAAAACGAGATTTTGCGTTCCTTTCAAGATGTCATTTTGAATTATTTGAATTTTTATTCGTACATTTCTAAGGCCTTTCCATATATCCCTATATATTTCTTATATATAATTATGTTTTTCATACTAAAAATATAAAAGGAACTAGGGATGTTAATCAAGTGAGAATAAGATGTTAATATGATTGTTAGTTGGTCAGTATAGTATAGTCATAGTCCTATGGGAGAAAGGACTGTTAGTCGTTGTTAGTGATAGTCCGGCTAGTAGTGGTTAGTAATGGTCCTGTTCGAAGCTGGCCCCAGGTGCGTTGCTACCCTTGAGGACTAAGGCGGTCGCCTCTTATAAAAGTGTAGACGGCATCCACACCTTTCCGACTGAAACACAATTATTGCAAAACATTAATTTCACGGCAGATGTGGGTTTGGTGGTGGTACCGCCCCGGGCGAACTGTATTTGATACTTTACCATTAATAATATTACATTTTGAAGGTTTTAGTTACCGTGGAAAGTAGACGTAAACGTAAACGTAGGTGGACGTAGTGCGTTTCTAACGATTTTGATAAAAACCGTTACGTTGCGTGTCTAAAAACTATGATTAAACAAGTATGAACTTGAGTTTCTCGGGAATTCCGCAATAGTATCGTATTTTCTCGTGTGATTTGTATTCTTAACGTATATTAATGTGGTAGCGTTGCGTGACTGCAGGGGACGAATTTTTCACTAACTTTTTTGATTGTTATCATTTGATATACCTAAACATGTAGAAAAAACGGTACCTTAATGAAATATACCAAAATTTAAGTTCATTACCTACTGGTAATCTATCAAATGATAATTATAATAAGTTTATATTTTCACAAAACATAAGTAATTTACACCGCAAAGCTTTTATGCACACAAATCGATAATACACTATAGCTTCTATAATACCCACGTACTCGTAGTCGTCGCGCAGACCCTACAAGTTAAAAACTTGTGTCGTTAAAAACCAGCGTACCTTTCAGAGGAAAAATGTATCCTCCATGTTCTTGTGCGCCCAACATCTGCGATATGTCGTATTTTGCATCGGTTTCGTACCGTCTAATCAGGAAATGGCCTAAGTTTGGTATCATTAGCTAACAACAGAGAAGTTGAGCTTATATAGGAACCAATCAATCATAACCGGACGCGGCGGCGATCAAGCTGTAAATTACATTGATAATCGTATGTTATGCACGTGTTGTTATCGTGATCGTATTTCCGTAACGAGAGTTCCGTATCCACATCGCGGTAATTGAGTATCAACTTGCTTATGATGTGGTATTCATCGACGAGTTTCATTTCATTCATTTTAATACCAAAATACAACAAAGCGCAGGTGCGGTCGTGCATGGAATACTGCTGTCGCTTATGGGATGGATCCGCCAAGTCTAAGCTTTCTCTCTCTATACAGCCCACATCAGTCCACTGCTGGATATAAGCCTCTCCAAAGGCACGCTACTAAGCCCGATCTTCGGCTCTTCGCATCCATTTACTCGCCGCTGCCTTGCGCAGATGGTCTCGCCACCTGGCAGGAGGTCGTCCCACACTACGTTTGCGTAGTCGCGGTCTCCACTCTAACAGCCGTTTAATCCGTCAATTGTCGGTCCTCCGGCAAATATGGCCAGCCCATTGACGCTTCAGCTTGCTAGCCTTCTCAAGTCTCAGCTGGATGAACTGAACATGAAGCATGCCAGACGACTCATAACGAAATGTCGGTTTCATAGCCTTTAACATCGACGTCGTGTGGCTCGTCTGACAGTGTTTTACAGAACTCACTTTGGAGAGTGTGCTCAGGACTTGCATGGGTTGATTCCCCCGGTCCTTTTCTTCTACCTACTAAGGAGAACAGCAAATTGCTACTCCTTCTTTGTAAGCATCCCCAAAATCCATACAAAACACGCATCATAGGTCCTTATTCGTACAGCTAAGGAATGGCGTCGTATGTGTTCCTAGAACGAAATAACTTGGACCTTTTCAAGGCTAGACAAGCGTATACCATATACCGTACCCTCCTCTCCGGTAGTGTCACGGTCAAACGATTCACTATGCGTTTGACGACTACACTAATTATATTCGACCTCGGGTCTGGAGAACAGCATTATTACCACGGGTGATCTCTAACTTCACCCAATACTACATTAAAGCTTTCAATATAACAAGATACTGTTAATTATTCAACCTTAGGTACCGGATAATTTGTTTATTATGACATCGACACCGTGATAATGGAATATCTTACCGGAGACAACCCCGTAGGGAGACAAGGAATCAGCCCGAATATTCACCGAATTATGCGTTGCGGCTGGTTGATTGACGTGACGTACTCTTAATAGCATCAAAATATTGATCATACTAACATTATAAATGCTAAAGATTGGATGGATTTTGTTACTCGCACTCGTCACGCAAAAACTACTGAACAGATTTTGATGAAACTTTACTTTTTTTTTTGGTTGAATAGGGGATGAAAGTTTGTTGGGATAAATTACTTTTATGGGGCGGAGCCGCGGGGGAAATTCAGTATATCGCGTGCAAATAAGACCATGCTTCATGAGCGACTGAAAAAAACCTGTGGCCTTGGTCGTAGGTTTTGAATTCTCCCGCGATAGACAGGTAACGTATCTTTCTTTTTTGAATTAACCTAAAGGAAGTTAGGCTTAGTTCGTTCGGTTGCCCGGTTCTGTGCGGTTGAAGTAGTACGTTTACGATACATTTCGTACCAATTGCGAGGATAGAATCGACCGCTGATTGTAATCACGCCACTCAACGATAAAATTCAACACTACAACACTTCAAAACTGACCCAAGTGTAACTACGTCGATAGTATTTTATGAACTTTTTTTTTAGAATGGTGAAGCTTGCCGCTATCTTAAAATACTTTGAGAAAATAGATCAAAAATATTTTTGATGAACTATCTATCCATCTATAGCTGATTTGCTTAGAATCTACTAGCTGTTGCCCGCGACTTCGTCCGCGGTATATTTGTGATGTTTTCATTTGCTCGGGATCTTTACAAATATTTGGGTTGAAAAGTATCCTATGACCGTTTCCGTAACTCAAACTACTCATTACCAATTTTTTTGAAAATCAGTTGTTTGTTTAGGTATGGAGGCGTATCAAAAAAACAACTAAATTTCGCATTAATAATATGAGTAAGAGATTGCTGAGTAAAATCAACGAATATCTAGTATCAAATCAAAGTTTAGGTACAAGACACTTCGGGACTACGTTATGATGTCAAAAATGTACGTGTGTATGTGTATTTATATTTACGTAATTTATAGACATTATATTACTAGGTATATGAGTTTAGACCTATTTTTTTGTTAACGGGGGATGAGTTTACACCTACCCAAACTTTTTCTCATCTACCCAGGGCTGACTGGTAGAGAATGCGATAAAGCATTAAGTCCCCCCATTTTCGTATCTTTTAAGGGGCGACAGTAAAGTTTTTAGTAACTAAATAAATAAAATGACCGCATGTGATATTGAGTTACAATGCTACATTATTTCACTCAAAAGACCGGAACCTGAACAAACAGATAGAGTTTCTCAAGAATTTTCCCTAAAACTCCAGCGTGAACCAGCGATAAACGAGCATTTGCCGGTAACCGAACACTGCAGTGGTCAGGTAAACAAACGCCCTTGTCCGTGAAATTGGAAATGCTCGATTACCTCCAATTGTTTGTGTATGGGGTTTATCCTGTCTCCATTAAGCTGATAATAGTGATACGTTATTGCTATCACAGTTATCGCCGCTCGGATTATTGGAACTGTCAATTCATAACTCATCGTTCGCTTTTATTTTTATTGCAGCTTTTAGCACTGCGCTGTTTTGGCTTCGATGAGACTGACGACTGTTAGAAATTGTGCGTCAGAAGTGAATCAAATCGAAGTATTGGATTGATTTTGTTAGATTAAAATTGGTTTGGAACAATGCTAATATTTATTAGTGATTAACATTTTACTGTCTACTGGAAATGTCTTAGTTTGGTTGTTTATTTAATTAATATTATTTTATCATGGTTATTAGTAGTTACATGCAAGTGGTACAATCTTATGGAAAGAGTAAGCAGATGTTAGCGTCATTCATAAGGTAAAATATTTTATTTTTACGTCCATTATCATTACCACCATTTCTTAACATTGTAAATAAAATAATTTCTACTCTAATTTGGTAAAAATATCCAGAATTCCTAAAAAACATCTTACAAAATGTTGTTAAAAATAATAATACAAAGCACTTTATTACAGGACTACATCGTGTAGCCGTGGTTGGCTCAAGTTGGTGGTTCAAGTTATTTTCGGCTTTATCGTAGTATGCAGTTTCATCTTGATTGTTATGCTTTCTTTTGGCTCATACCACAAGAACGTGTCAAGGCCGAGTCAACGATGTTTAGTCTCAAACTGCAGAGTCATATGTCACGATGCACCTTACTTTGGAGACTTCGAACGCCAAATTCTTCATGCCATAACGGTAAATATTCGTAAGCATTTAAATAAAAAAAGAAGGACAGTTATAACTGTAAAACGAACCTGTTTTTGGCATGTTACAGGAATTAACATCATTACAATTTGTTGGTACTTAATTTCATCCTTATCATCACATCATTAGCTAACCAGAGCACGAGCCTCCTCTCATGATGGAATTGTTGGGGCTTAAGTCTATCATGCTAATTAATTGCAGTCTTGCAGACTTTACACACCCTTGAGAACATTATGGAGCACTCAACAAAGTAAATAATAATAAATTATGGATGTATGCTTAAATAAATTATTAATAAATTAATACTAATTTATTGTAATAGCTATGTATATGTGTTCTTTTATTTATGTATATTTAAATATGTAGTAAGTTTGCATATAATATCGGGAATGTCTAGTTAATCCAATACTAGCTGTTAGAGACGTCATTATGCATTTGTACCCTGTACTTGTGTTATTGTAGTGGAATAAAATTAAATAAAAATAATAATAAATGAACGACGGAAGTAGAAACGTCTGTCAGTCGGCTATCACCGCTTTAATCGAATCTCATGTAAATTTAATGTTTCAGGAGACTGAAACCAACTGTGGGCGCGTAGTTTTGACGCTGAATAACCCAATGTTTGTTAACTCTACCTTGCCCGGACCCTGGCTATCTGCGATCCGTGTAAATGTCAGCGAGCTTGAAATACTAGGAGGAAACCTTCAACATATTTCACCAGATTCCTTCATGAGTCAGTTTGGTGGTAACATAAGAGTTCTCGTGTTAGAAAGGATAACCATAACAACGTTAGCAGCTGACACGTTTCTCGGTCTTTCAAATTTACAAGAACTACACATAAAAGACTGTGAAATATTACACATATTACAAAACGCACTTCAGGCTGTAGACGATACATTACAAGTTTTAAACGTAAGAGCTAATAATTTTTGGGATCCTGTTAATATTACAGGTTCATCGGATTTTGAACACTTGCGCGTTATTGATTTTTCAATGAATGACTTTGATGATATCCTTGGATACAATAGTTTTACTCAGCTGAGACCGTGTAAGGTTCTTTTTCTTAATTCATGCAAAATTACTGCTATCGGAGCTGGAGCATTTGATTATTTGAAAAGTATAGAAATACTACACTTGAATAATAATTACCTCACGTCTCTTCCGCCTGATTTATTTAAAAAGGTTATTCCGCTCGAGCCAAGAATAAGTCTACAGGAGAACTTATGGAATTGTAGTTGCAATAACAATAATTTGAGAGTTTTATTAAAATTAGGCCTGATAATAGTGGAACCTAACTGTCACTATCCCATAAAATTACGTGGTATGACATTTACAGAATTTGAAAAATATTGCGAGAACGATCCTATTATGGAATTTATTGATGAGGATTTATATTTATTTCCAAGGAAATCGAATGCAGCAGTTAATAACCAATGTAATACTAGTTCATCGCCAAGCAACTACACAGTGAATTTTCGTTCACCACTACCAGAATATAAATGTCTCTCAAATATAATTCATAGATCCAAACCAGAAAATATTGAAATTTTTTCCACCGACAACAATTGGTTGAAACCAGCTTTTTCAGTGGAAACTAATGCAGTTTCGATGGTAGCTCTTATTTTCTCTGGGCCACTCGATTATGGTTTAATTTGGTATGAATCTACTTGTCCCAATGAAATATATTGTATGAATCAGCTCCCTAACGTTTTACGAGTCTACAATGAAGATTCAAGTATACAGTATACGTTTTGTCGCATTCTTATCAGCTCCAGAGGAGTAAAAAGGGATCAGTGTGTTGCTTATGATCTGGCAAGCTTGCAACAAACATCAATATATTTTTATAAATCAATATTTATATTTGTATGTGTTGCGTTTATTTGCTTATTTTCTGGAGCTCTTTGCGTTTACGCTTTGATACACAGAAACCCCATTCTTTTGAAAGGAAATAAAAGGGTTGTATTTGTGAAGCACAAAACTGTTGATGCGTTAATACTGCCTCCGAAAATACCTTTGAGGTGCAGTTTGTCGAAAGATCTGAACATAGTCGATAAAAATGGTGGCGATGTTTTTGTTATACCGAGAAATAGTAGTAATTCACTCTCAGAAAGCTTTTCGCGAACAAATTCTGTTAGAACTACTGAGAGCCATGATCCGAGTTACATATCTGCTTTGCAACCTTCTGAAGATCAACTAGCGGAATGGCGAATAACGCGGCATTTTGAAGCAAAATATACGTTTGATTCGATGGATCCCAATTCTTTACCATACTACTCTTTGGATAACATTGAGAAGATTTATGATACTATTAATTTATAAATGATATAGTTTTATCACACATTTCCATTTAAATACATTTCGTACACGATGGTTAGATATGAGTCAGCACGTAATTTGTTTATTCAGATAGGTATACACTTCAGATACCATTACTCACGAGTTCGATTTTATTTATCCAAATACAGCTAATACTGAACTAATGTTATATTACTGCTACGAAGCAAATGATGTAAAACATTCAAAATAACAGTATTAATGGTATTGTTAAGATTTATGACAGTTTAACACATTGCTACCGTGCACTAGAATAAGTCCATTAGTCACGCTACCAGGAGTCCATGTTACCAAAGAACAAATTTATTCTGGTCGGGACTGACACTGGAGCTCAAATAGTTCGGTGCACTGATCTCGTTAAAATATGTTCCGAGTGTAATTTCAGTCCTTGCAGCTGTTTCGTACTACACCAAAACAACGACAAACACGATACTAGCGGGTTTCCGTACGAAAGATGAAATTGTTCTGTTTTATTAAGTTGCAATGGAAATGATATTATTATATTTTTCATGAATTACTTAATAAATATTACAACATTGTACCTATAATATGACATTCTCATCCATTTTCAAAAATCAAGTAACTATTTCTTTCGTGTTCACTTGTCGACGTGTGCACTTGTGTGCTTATTACACATTAATTACTTTATATAATATTGACTAAAAGCTAAGACTATTATCCGGTACAATTCCAAATGTACACACATTTGGAATTGTACCTACCGCGGACGCAGTCGGTAAAAATTGTAATTTGGATTTAATGAAATATAATTTGAATAGCATACGAGCACCAACCATTGCCAGTCCGCAGACATCTGTGACAAACCTCAAACAAGTCGAGTGACTGTTAGTTGGTAAATTAGTCCTGTTAGTAGTAGACGTTAATAGGAATATATGCATCCGTCTCAATTCACGGAACAAATTTTGAGACTCGTCTATAAATTTAATTACAATAAGTAAAATTGACTTTTAAGGAATGTTATTTTCTAAAGAACTTTAAATTTTGAACTAATATACAATTTTCCTGCTAAAGGAAAAAGGAAAGAAAGGAGGAGGTTGCTGTTTTGGAGTGTCCGTATTAAATTTAAGTTTCACTTTTCCAAGTTCCACTTTCGCGGAGTATGTCGTCAATTCGAACAGAGCGACGGTTTCGTATGTCCTCAGTATGAATCAGTCCGTACAGCTGGTTTCAGAGCAACCGGCGCGACATGCATTGTCTTGGCTATAGACGTCGTTCTATTTTAATTGCGTCCATTTTAAATCAACTGTACCACTCGTAGCAATTAATAGCTATAATCGTGTAGTCTTGGCCTATGCGAATCGTTCTGAAGTGAATCTGAATGTTACATTTTTATTTTATCTCATCTAGAGCAAATAGCGATTCGCGTTGTCGTTTTTAGTTCATACAGCCAAGGAATAAACTTTCTTGATAATAAAATAACAAAATTACAAATTATAAACTTACAATTTAAAATTGAAATTACATTAGAATTAAGACGTAATTAAATTTTAATATACTTACCTAATTTTTCTCTATCAGATACTAGGTTTATGAAAATTTAAATATGTAACAAATATGTAACAAATGCGTTGCTACCTCTAAG
>DWLO01000721.1:0-18169 GCA_018245335.1 Dalla quadristriga | reverse complement strand
AAACGGGAATGCAGCTCCACCCATCCGCTGCCGCCCATGACATCTGTGACAAACCTCGACTAGGACCGTAAAAGGAACTGATGTCAGTCCAGTTCGTATGAGATGCTAACATGAATGTTAGTTGGTCAGTATTCGTTAATATAATGATTATGGGAGAAAGGATTGTTAGTTATACTCCGGTTAGTAGCGTTTAGTAATAGTCCTGTTCGAAGCTGGCCACAGACATGGTAGCCTTTGAGGACTAAGGTGGTCGCCTCTTATATAAGCGTATCTGGCATCCACACCTTTCCGACCGAAACTCAATGGTTGAAAAACAATAATTTTACGGCAGAAATGTATAATAATACAAAAAAAATATGGAAAACCTACTGTTATGTGGATGGAGTACCGGGAAGTCTAATAGATTACAAGTGCTAAAATCATGTAAGTAAGAAGTACAACCGTTCTTGGCCAAAAAATCTGTTGTAGAAAGAATTATTCATTTCGAGTTATTTTTGAATCAATATTTAGTTACCTTATATAATACGTAAGTATCTACTTCTGATTAAATCTACATACTATTTCTCAAATAAGGAAAAAATATAGCGAAACACTTAAAAGCTAAAAACCGATGGTAGGTATAAACACAAATTATTTTTAAAGAAAAATAAACCTGTTTAGTGTTATTATGTTTATCATTAAATAAAACTTCGACATCTTCTTAATACGCATCTAGTATGTACCTACTTATTGTTCCAGCTTGGTACAAAAAATAAAGGCCTTTAAAAATCTTGACATCTAGATAGATACCTAAGTATTTTATCAGATGGCAGAATAGGACCTATAATGTGATATGGTTCGAGGTGCTGTACTATTACAGTCACTTCCATTTCTGCAGTCTGTTGTTTACTGTTGGAGCAATTTGTGTTTTGATCTAAACTTTTAAAAAATGTACTAAGGTAAGTAAGTATAGGTAACAAGTTATAAATGTGTGGTTACCTTATAGCTCAGATAAGATAATATTACATCGTAACCTAATATGAGTAGGTAGTAATTGAACTAACTAACACTAACAGCCATATTCTCGCAGTTTTATTTATTCGAGTTTGGTTAAAGGTTTGCTTGGGCGGCCGTGACCATTTGAGACAGCTGTCTTAGTGTATATAATAAAGTGATAATTGCACGTTGAAAATTGAAAAATCGCTGGCGATTGATTCGAACCCATGAAAATATGTGCAGCAGGCCACAAGGCTACGGCGTCGCTATGTCTATTGATATATATAGATAGTTAAAGTAGGTGCGATCCAGGTTATATTCTCATATTCAGGTTATATAATATTTTTTAAATTTTTCACTAAGTTGGATATAATGTATACTATAAATATAAATACCTCAATCATTTTACAAGCATAAATATCGACCCTGACCGTGAAAAGCTTTTAAATGTTCTTAGTTAGGATTATAATACGTATAATTAATGTGTGCTTTGGAGCATGATTATGATGTGATGCTACGAATCCAACTGCCGACGACGCAACCATCGCGCTATAGTGCAACTTATCTAACAAAATTAAAATACAGACGAATTGATAACATCCTCCTTTTCACATATTTAATAATCTAGCACAGCGTTTTTGGATCAAAAATTCTTAATGAATGGGACTAATAATTGAGGTCTTTATTTCGGATCATAATATTGAATCATGTGCTTCATATTATGGCGTGCTCCACCAAAATAATAAAAAATTATCATTTTTCTTGGATCATACTAACTACATACATACTACATTAATTTGGTAGGATTCCAGTGATTTCGATAATTTAAATATCGTAAGTTAGTAAGTTCTGTTGTTTCAATAGATGATAAGTATTCGAATTCATTACTCACACATCTCTGCACAAGTAACATGAGTAGTTTAGTTTTATAATCCTATTGTATAGTCCATATAGTAAGTTTTATATGAATAAATGACTATTGACTCAGGTAGATATGATATCAGTTACATTAATTCTAACATATTTTATATAAAGTACACACTATGTCCTTTTCCAGGTTCCAAGCTACCTTCACCGACTTTAATAAGAATCCTTTCAAAGTTTTTGAGTGACTGAGTAACAAACATACATACATCCATCCATTCATCCCCACCGGCATTAAAAATATCTGGATGTGCACTGTTTTGTATGTATTTTGGTGTACACTATAGAAGCTTCTGTACTTTATCAACACATCGCGAACTATCGGTGAAGAGTCGCATATTCGAATATTCCTGTAGCTGTATTTATTTTCCCGTTTCTATCGACCCATTATTTTATTAATAGCTGTTGCCCGCGACTTCGTACGCGTTAAATTTTCGATGTGTTTGTTCCCTCGGGATCTGTATATTTATTCGGGATCCAAAGTATCCTATGCCGATCTCTATGACGCAAACTACTTCCCTATCAAAGATCTGCCGAATGGTTTAGCCGTGAAGGCATATCAAGCAAACAAACAAATTTTCGTAAGTATATAATATCAATATAAATCTAGTAAAACTTTATTGGATATGGAATTTATCTTCGCTAGGAGATCAATGTGAGAGTCAGAACTAGTTTTTGAGCAACTTAACCCGAGTCAATATAGCTATAGCTGCCATAAAAGGTTACTGCATCTCTTAAAATCCATGGTACTTAGGATCCATGTTTATGTAAGTAGAATTCGAGTTAGCATGACCGGTTTTTTAATAATTATTCAAGCTTAAAAAGATAAAACTGGATGTTGTACCAGCTGGACTGGGTAATATTTTCTCAAGATCATTTTTAAAGAGTTATTAACTTAATTGAAATCCGCTAGTAAACTTTCGCAAAGCGATGCAAAAATTCAACGTCTCAACTCATGCATGCTTTTACTGGGAAGATTGGTTTAAATGAGCACTAATATTCGGAATTATGGTAATATGCAGCACAAAAATTTATTTCGTGGAACGCCGAGGCGAAGAATGTCAAAGCGTTATTGTAAAATACTCACGAAACAATGACTTCAGATGTGCCGAGCGGTTTGCAAAAACACTTTATCAAACTTAGCTCGCATGCATCACCGGTTTGTAGTCACTTTGCGCGGGAACGATGAGCGCCTCCATGCGTGCGGCGAGCACCAAGTGTAAAGACAAACTAAATGAAAATCTGGTGGTTCGTGATGCGTAACGGATGCACGTGCTTCGTGCTCTACGCAGCCAGAGGCATCTCGTCTCCACCTAACTTGCATATGGCGATGTGCGATAACGCCCTTGGGTTGAGGCTGTACTATACTTTACAGTAAGTTATTGTTTTGACAGACGCGTGAATTGGAAGGTTACTTCACAAGAGGTCGTAATATAATTATGAGCGCTACGTAACTAAGGGTTGTCTTCAGGACGTCAATTTCGTGCTACAAAGTTCTGTCCTGTCACTCTTGCTCTCACTGATGTTAGCATTTTTGATATACGTACGTGCGTAGATCATTTTCATATGTATTAACTACAGTTAGCAATAAAAAATAACATTAGGTAAGTACGTAAAAAAGGTAATTTTAATTTTTTAATTTTAATTTAATTTTTAATTTTTAACAATATAAGTCGAGTATGGACTCAAAGTTTCAACTGCAAGTGCCACACCCTTATAGTTCTTTGACAGAGAACTGTATTTGCGGAGCTTGAGCAGCTGGGTCTGGTTGGCTGCGGCCCCACGCTTGTTTAAAGTTTCATGAATAGGTATGGGATTGGGCCAAGCTGTCTGCACAAGTTACATCCCACACCAGAGCGCGGCCCAAACTCCACAAAGCATGTAGAATACTTTACTCTACAAAGGTAGCTTACATTAAAACTTATCTTGAGAAATTATGTCTTGGTCTTTAGCGCGTGAAAGAACTACATTTTGTAGTCAACAACAAATTATTTCAAGAGAATCTTGTGATAGATATCGTTTTCGCGATGGTTATAAGTACTAGGTATCCCGGCTTAATAATAATTTACTCTTTACGCTTAATAATAATTTACTACCGCTCTAAAATCAAGTTAATAAAAAATCCCAAAGTCTGGACACATTCAATTTAAGCTAGGTGTACAACAAAATATTTACTAACACTTACGACTTACTTATAACTACGAAAGTGTGTTTGTTGGTTTGTTGTTCACGCCACCGGTCACGTCACTCCGTTGCTTTGTTGAGGCGTGATTTTTTGCATAGTGATAGTTTATGCGCTGGAAAGAGACATAGGCTTCTTTTTTCCCGAAATAATGCACGGTTCCTGTGCTAACGATGTAGCGCTATAATTTAGTTAAGAAGCGGGTAGCGGGTAACATAATTGAACGCCCAAGATCGGAATACAAACATTTATCTGCAAAATAAATGTCTACCCCGGCCGGGGATCAGCTCGCCAGTCAGTGTCACTAACCAGCGAATGTAAAAAATTTGGTGGACCCGCCTCCGTGTGCCGTGCGTCGTGCGTCATGCGGTGGACCGCGCGCACGGTGCGTAGCGCGGCGCGTTGATGTCGTTTGCAAGGCGGTGCGACTTTCGCGACGCGCACCGACGCTTCCATTGACGAGCAGTTTCTGTTATATTCTCCGATTGAGTGCTCACCATGCTCCATTACCCACATATGACGTATTTTCATAAACATTCTTCTTCTATGCGCAGGTACACGTAAACGTAAATATTTTTACTTCTAGCATATTCAAACGGAGGACAGTTTGTGGAGTAAATTAAAAACAATATCTATTAGAAATAATAATTTATTCATTATTAGCATTAGAAAGCTTATTTGCTCCTATAACTAACATTAAAAACATGTTGTATCAATCTGGTAGTTACAGTTTACTTACTAAAATAAGGAAAGACATAAACGAGGCGATCAATTTATTGCTGCGCGAAATGTTTGAGCTTCGGTTAACGAACTAAAGATAATATGCAGATTATGTTATCATATAACCTACATGCCATGTGTGGAGAGGCGGTTGCCGCGGCTGACGGGTTCGACGTAGTTATTCATGCAAATGATTGCGTCGGAAAGCAATTTTCCTATTTCCGTCCTATGCACACAGAGTGAAAATAAACAGAGTGAAGTTGCGACTCGTTTTATGTCTTATAGAATATACTATATATTCTATGAATATAATCTAATTTCTATTTGTTTTATGACTATGGCTTGGCGACCTAATTCAACGTGATGCATGTGTGCTTAAGTTGGTTGTTTGGTATTCATTTGGTATTAATTAGCCGATGGCATTGAACTATATGATTACATCGTTTGTCAGATTATTCATTCATAAAATAAAGAACTAATCTCATCAAACGATGTGAAAAAAAAGGGAAACTTAATGTAAAAATGCAAATGCGCTGTAACTGCTCTTCTGGGACTTGTTCGTATTTATTTTATACTAGCTGAAGCCCGCGACTTCATCCGCGTTCAAATTAACAATTTTTCATTCCCTCGGGATCTGTTTATTTATTGGGGATCAAGTATTCTATGATTTCCGTGACTCAAACTACTTCTGTACCAAATTCTATGAATATCGGTTTTATGTTTTAGCCGTGAAGGCGTACAAACAAACTAATTTTCGCATTTATAATATTAGGAAACATAAGATTAGTGACGGTGACCTCATACCATACTGCAACTAGCTCTAGTTATTATAGTGCTAATTAAATTAATGTTTAAGGAAGCAGTCTTCGATATGTGGATATTGGAGTTCGCGATTGTCATGCTGTACTGTACCTACAGTATGAACCAATGCCAATATAATGGTGGAAGTGCTGATTAGAGACAGTTTAACTTTCAATTAATATTCAGTTCTTGTTTTTCACAATGGTTGTAATTAAAAACATTCTTACAATCAAAATATTGTAACAAATCTTAATCGATACAGAAAGAAAAATAAGGGTTAGTACATACTTACAAATTAATAAGGTACATAAATCTTCAGTTGAGTTAGTTAAACATACGCTTATTGAATTTAAACAGAATTAAAGATAGGTACGTCAAGTAAAAAAGATTTGATGATAAGTATACAACTTACTAATGTATCAAAGTCTAGAGTGCGATTAAAAAATAAGAGATACAAATGATTTAATTGCATTTTAAGACTAGTGCCGATTTGTTAGCACGACCGCTACTGCCCAGAGGGCAAATATGCCGTGGGTGGTGGAATTAATGATTATGCCAAGCAATCTATGCGACTCTAGGCAAACAACAAATTTATATTAACAATATTTTTAGTGGTTTAGAATCCTACGATTAATCTAAACTATTCCCGGACAGTTTTTAATCATCACGTCACCACAATTCAACGAGTAGTTAATTTACCCAACCAAAATCTTATCCACACCTTTTGATTTCTCTATCCAATCCTATCTAAACGATCCAGTCTTATTCGAAATCTTGTGTGACTTCAAGTACCTACTCATAAGGCCCATCGCATGTAAGGCGTTGTCAGGTGTAAAAGCGCAGCACAAGCTGGTGCGAGAAGAGGCATAACGGGTGACGGACGTCGGCCGCTTGACAAAAGTGACCTGCGCAAGTGCAAACACAATAGAATAGACCTGAAGGAGAGAATCACCGGCAGCATTTGCGTGGAATGTAACAATTCAAAGATCGATCTTATAGGAATATTCGCTATTGTAACTGGTCTAAGTCCGGCAATGCGCTTATTGAAAATTAAAAAAAAAAGTAATTATGTATATCAATCACATTGATACACAATAAAGTGTATACTTATATATAAAGTTTGCAGTTTTGCAGTAACAAAACAAAAGTAATGCATTAAATCAAGCACCAACTTGTTACATAACAAGTAACAGGCGAATGTTAGTCACCCTCCTTTCGACTGCCTGTCCATTTAGCGAGAGGAGTGGAGCTGCATGGGATAATTTTAATCTATGAAGTTACATAAAATCTTAAATTCTTCTCCGCTTATGAAACTCACTGAAACAGTTACGATGTCGTGCAATTCTATTGGTCGAAATTTCGCTGCTCTCCGCTCCAGTGGACAGGCATCCTTAAAATTGACTTTTGCTTGTCAGTGGCCTCTATTCGAGGCCCTGTTCGTACAGCGGTGGTTATAGCTTGTTGGTCTGGGGGTCCTCGTCGTCACTGTGCTCCTCCTGCAGCAGCAGGCTGTCAGGCGGGCCGCGCGGAACTGCGCGGCTCCCGCTTCGCCGGGTACCGCCCCGGCTGAACATCCGCGACAGCTGGGCGAACTTCTTTCGCGACGCTACAGGAAAGGTTTTGTTTTTATGTAATGAACGTGTGTGATGAATGTGTTTATAATATTTTCATGTATGTATGTAAATATCTATGTATGCAGGTACTTTTTATTTATTGTATTCAAAACCTTAAATTAAGGATTACAATTCTATCAGTCAACCCTGGAGGACAGTGAGAATGTGAGGTAGGCGCAAAAATACATTAACAAATTACGCTAGTTACTGAGCTAGGTATGTATGTATATACGTCTACAAAATATTTAGTATTAGTAATTGAAAATCTTTCATTTTTATCTATAATAAAACTTTTTATCATGCCTACCGCATCTTCTCATCATCGATAAGGGTTGAATGGTAGATAAGGCCATGAGGCATTAAGTCCGCCGAAGGCCTCTGGCAAGGCTTAACGACTGTTATCAGACGATAACAACCGGGACCGACGGTTTAACGTGCTCTCCGAAGCACGGAAGTGCTCAATAAATGTTGCTACTAGCGGTCACTTATCCACAATTGTTAATTCTCAATGCGAATATTTACCAACTGTAAATATTCGTTAATAATAAGACTGTGGCAATTAGGACTGTTAGTGTAAGTTAGTCCTGTTAGTAAATATAAGTATTTGTTACAAATTGTCCTATTCGAAGTGGTCACTGATGCGTTGCTACCCCTGAGGACTAAGGTGGTCGCCTCTGGTAAAAGTGTAACCGGCATTAACATCTTTCCGACCGGAACACAATTGTTGAAATACAATACAAGACAAGACAATACAATACAACATCACGCTGACCATGTGCCAGATGTGATAGTAAGAGGTGACCAATACCTAGGAAACAAGTAACACCAGAGGAATTCGTCTATGCGACGCCGGTTCTGAAGCAGAGCTCTTTTTCCGCATTTCTTTAAGAACCCCATGTCGTAGTCCACTAGATTGGCCTCAGAAGGAAGCTGAAATGAATGAGCGAACCGACCGTTTGCATGAACATTGCGTACATTACCAGTTATTTTTTTATGTACACTACCCATCCCTCTCTCATGTGAGTTTTTCATGCTTAAGGTTGTCTAGAAGAGATAGCTCTTAGCGATAAGACAGCCTATTGTATTCATGTATTGTTATTTCTTATTTTTATATACTGACCTGGTGTGCAATAAAGTATTTTTGTATTGTATTGTATCGTATTGACCGTGGATGGCTGCCAAGAATCCAGCCGATGTGGATGAATCTTCATCCATATCGTGGATTGTGGACTGTGGATTGTGGATTCACATTGTGGATGAATCTTCATCCACATGCGTGTGGTTCGATGGTGACAAACGTGCGCATCATATCACATAAAGTATATTTATTCGTATATAGTATAAGTCTATAGTATAATGTGTACAGTGTAAGTATAGTAGTTATTCGTGTATAGTAAATAGTTATTCGTATATGTACATTGATCTACCCCCGCCGCAGAACGTTAAATCTTTGCCCATTAAATGGCGAGTAATTGAACGGAAAAATCACCATATCGAATTATTTTCTCAAAATAGATTGTTTGAGAGCTGTTCAATTCTTAACAATATTCGTACCACGTCGGAATCTATTCATAAGTTATTATAGATGCTCGGTATTCAATTGTTACCGTGCTTTGTGTAGGTGCGTTTATGCCTCTGCAGTTCTAAATGTCTTCAACACTTACCTTTTCCCATATTTTTTAATCTTTCTTTAAAAGCAGCCTCATCGTCGTGCGATTTTGTCTTGTGTCCTTCATCGCTGTCTAAGGTGGCAATAAATTCTTGGTTCCAGCGAAGTTCGGCCATAAACTCTTCGTTCTGTAGTAAAGTGGCGATGCGATCGTCGTCCATTTCCAAACTTAAATCTATTCTCGCATCTGTGCCCGGTGGAATCCGGAGAAACATAGGCGGAAGGGGCCCTAGCATTCGGGGGACCCATTTTTTTCTTACAGCGAGTGGAACTGAATCGTCGTCAACATCTCTGAAAATAATATACATATATATAAACATTATGTACTTTATTCTAGCTATAAAATTTGATCGAGACTCTTTGCAGAACAGGCTCCTGTGCATATCGATGGGGAGGTGAATGGCTTGCCAGAATATCGGAAGTCCCTTAGGCCTTCGCCTCTAACAGGGTTTAATGACTGCTGTCTAAATAGCACGAAAACTCGAACCCATGAACCTTTGCCAGGTTGCTTTCGGACCGCGCCCAAGGTTGCTTAACATTGTCGATTGGTAAAGATCCTTACTTATTAGTAATTATTATACTTGTTACTCTGGTAACTATAAAATTCAACATATTATATCTGAGCGCGGCCGCATTACGCAGTCAGGAGCATGGGCCTATTACGAACCTATTTTTATAAGATTACTGGTTTTATTCAAGCTTGCCCCGTGAGATTATCATTCTAGAGATGTAAGTAGATAAGAATAATGTAACTAGGGATACATATCCACCTATACGATCGTAGGGTTAGTGATCTGTTTGCCAGTATTTTAATTAATGTAGAGTTCTGATTAAAATCTCAATAATAAATTAACTAAATGACCAGATACGTAATTAAATTAAGCACTTGGGGTAGTACAATCTTAGAGCATTTGGTTGAATGGTCTAAGAATACAATACGTCATTATAATCAAACGGGTCAGGCAAAATGTAGGTAAATGACACAATGTAGAGACTATTAAATTTAAGTTCGTGCTTATGTCATAAACTTAATTTGAGTACATGTAGAGACTCCTCAATTACTGCACTGTACTTATTTATTGTTTGGTTAAATATTGCTTGTAAATAAACTTCATCTTTAGTAGATAGTGGCAGTTCAATATATTCTTAGCTAAATGAGTGAGTATTTTATTCAATTATAACATAATTATAAATATAATGAATTACGTTGATTTTAAAATTTTAATTATATTAGCGGACTGAAAGTTGAAACAGTTGCAAAAGATTTGGGGTTCGCAACCTCAGAACAATATGCTTTAGTTATAGTTCTGAGTTCGTGACTGCCTGTCTATCCAGTCAACCCTACATTCTGTATCTCCATATACCTACTTGTTTTAATACTTATTTATTTACCCCTTGTAGATGTATGTAACTATTATGAGCTTATCGACTACTCTGGTGGTTGTATTGGGATTCCTTAGTATTTACTTTAATTTTATTTACATGAGTTCATTAGGTAAGAGGCGAGCTATGATGACCTACCACCACCATCATCACGAGACCGCGATCACTCTATCAATAGGGAACGACTAAAGAGCGAGATTTACACGATTTATTGTCTAAACAATACAACACACAAGCAACATATAACACGATTATAAAATTGTATGTTTTCAATGGTCAAATTTTGCACCATCCTCATATTGTAATCATCACCATGAGTTATTTAAAAAAAAATCTCCATTATAACTCTACTTTAATAGAACTGTAACCGAGTCGTGCATTATTTTCAAAAATATATTACACTATTTTTAATATGGTACCTACTTAAAAGCCTTTTTCTAGCCTATAAAATCTTTCGGTAGTGAAACCTATTATTAACCTACCGCAGTTAACGATCTGATGAATAGAACCGGTGTTGCAGGTTGATATCGCTATGATAAACGAGCACAAACAGTAGGAGAGTTAAAAAAAACAGTTACCTATACACAATTTCATGCAAAGGTGACTACATCAATTTAGTGCTATAGTGCGAACGTCAAACTTCACAAATCTATAGACTGCCATGCATAGTATGACAGTGAGAACACAGCCAACAACAAATCTTGAAATCTGTTGAAGAATTTACCCAGTGCGAGTGAACGCAAGCTGATGCTTGATATTCGCTGATGTAAACCAAGTTAGACATTTGGTACATTACGGGTTCAATTATTTTTTTTGCAAACGTAAACTTATTAATTTATTTTCATTATCCTTACGGTGTGTTTTACGTACAACAGCATCCATCCATTAGCCCTAGGCTAAGGTCAACTACCAGACATAGGCCGCTAGCTGGCGCCATTCCGACCGTCCTGACCCCTTTGAATCCAGCAGTTTCCGGCGGACTTCTTCAAGTTGATAGTTTGGTCCGGTTACGACCTGTCCTCCTGTTACTGAGCCGTTATCTCCATTCAGAAAACTCTCTTTCCCATCGATTCAAAGTATGGCTTGCTCATTGCCAATTCAACTTGATATTTTGCTTGCTTTTTTTCAAATTTCTATTACGTAACTACTACTTTGCGAAATACCAGACATTGCTCTCTCGCACGCTGAGAGTCCTTAAGCTTGAGAATGCGGCCAACATTTATGATCCATAAGCCATTTTTGATTTTCATAAGCCATTTTTGAGTCAGCGTTTTGATTTCCGGCACTGATATATTGCATAACGAAAAAAAAAACAAGTTTCTCGAATGCTGTCCAGCCAAGTTGGAGTCTACGACTCGGTGCATATATGCACTATGCGTGCACTATAGTGCGTAGTAAATAACAGCGTAAGTGAACATTTATATAGACTATTACTATAGTCCGGCTAACCAAGGCCAGCGTATTCTCAAACATGCTCATGCAATGATACTCTATGCGAAATGAAGTAGATATGGTACTAGCGCGCGATAATTGAACCATTCAAATTCAGACAATAATTGTCGTAATTTACGTTCTTTAAGTGCAAATCATAACAGATAGCTGTTTCTTTCTGTATCATACGTTCCGTTTTATCTTTCATATTCATGTACGGCATGGCATAGCGGTACAATTTGAAATTCGTGCTATAAAAATTTCATATTTACTTAAAATATAGTGCTCATGCATGAAAGTGAATTTTAATTCCTTGTTTAATGTATGTGTATTCATTATTATAATATTGTTTAATAATTATTGTAACACTAGTAATACCCATTATTGATTACGCTAAATTCTGTTAACCAGATCTATCAGAAGAACTTCTCATCAAATTAGAACGCTTCCTGAATAATGGTATTCGTTACACAATGTGTTAATGTGTTATCTAGTAAAATTGACCCTAGGTAGGTACAATTTTTAAAAATAACGAGTCAATAAATTTGAAGCTTCAATAACAAGAAGTGCTTAAATTAAATTATGCTTCACAGTATTTTGCCATTGGCAATACCATGTTGCACATGATATTAATTCACAACCTCTTCCCTATTTTTAAATGAAAAATAATAAACTACGAGTTTATGACGATGAAATAAATGAATATCCACTGAATATGAATACTTAGAACTAGTAAACTCACACAAGGGCTGTGGTGTCGTTGTCATCCCCGTTCTCAACGAGCCGCGAGGCCGCGCGCCTGTCTTTGCGGCGGGACGGCGAGCAGCCTTCCACTCGCTCCATCTCCAGCCGCAACCGCTCGTTTTGGTTGTCGGTGCTCATCGCCAACAGCTGATCAATCGTCGCGTCGACTGCCCCTTGATTCGCCCGGAGCACCGCCTCGATCACATCGTCATCCATGTCCGGAAACATAGTTTTGAAGTCCGTCATCGCCTGCGTGAACTCGAGCTGCATGGTGGACGCCATCGTGCCGAAGGCTTGCAAGCCACGGGAAACGTCACGAGCGCGCGTCTTTCGCCGGTAACACAGCTGATTTGTGACGCAGAATTACCGCAGTGTCAGGAAGGACCGGCGTCGCTGAGACATTAGCCATCCTCGCAACACGGTGGACACCGCTGCGAAGGCCGGCCGGTGGCCGCTTTGAAAGCTCACCGAGTTAATTAGTTCTAATGTAAGGCGACAATCCTGTAACGCGCTCTACTTGAAGCGATACCATGATGTGCAATTTTCACTTTCGGTGTTTCAGGTGCGCATTGCGCTTGCGCGATGGGTAGGGTCGCGGGGGGTGAGTCGTCGATATAAATAGAGAGCGTGTAAACGAAGGAGACAGCGGGGGGTCCTGAGTAGCGGCTCCGGAACACGCTCGTATTCTCGGGCGTATTATGCGCATGCCCGCTGCATTGTTTGTAAATTTCCCTCATCACTTTGACCTTTGCAATCACAAACACACACTACAAAACTATGAAGAGCAACACTGTTCCAAGATTTGAGATCAGTAGGACTCACTTGTACCTACTTATTTCAGATAATGGGCTTTTATAGACTACATATTGCATAACAAAGTCCATATACTTAATAGTTATATATTTAGGTTAGGCACGTAATGGGAAATAGGTAACTTTTCAAGCACCAAAGGACAAGGGCGAGGATTCTGAGGACCGGCGATGGGTGGATACATATATAGTACATACATAACACGGCGGTTATCATATCGCTGGGGTAGGGGTAGGGAAGATTCTGCAGATTACGGCGTGTATTCCCAGTTGTCACCAATCCATTCTTCCCAAATGGCGACAAGGTATGCATCACAGTTAGACAGGTAACACATTCAATTGACATTTTGAAGTTGAAATTCTTTAGGCACGGTATGAATGGTTACAAAATAAGTGACGCGTCACGCGCCATATGCAAGAATGGACGACTGTGAGTGTGTTTTAGGATGATGATAGTGGTGATAGTGATGGCGGTTGCGGTTCTGGTGCCAGTGTAACTTAATCAAAAGGTTGTTATAGTTGCAGTCATGAGTGAAATAGGTATTTTTACAATAAAAACACCATTGAATTTTATTTCTAATTTATTTCGGTTAAGTACATACTTATACAACTTGAATAATTTAATAGGTACGTACGTACCATTTATATGCCAATTTATCATCTAACACTGATTTTATAACTTTCGCTCTAAATAACAATTGACAACCAGAAATGACAAAAGTAGTTAAACCTTGGCCCTACAAACTGGAAAATATATCTATAACACAAAAATCTAAATTAATTATTAGTAAAATTGAACATAACACTTACATATCATTTGTTTAAATTTGAACAGATCAAAATTAAGTTATAGTTTTAGCGAAGAGAAGAGAAAGATAATTTCATCACCACCAAGGTTGACTGGTAGAGAATGCCATTAGGCATGAAGTCCACCCATTGTAGAGATGCAATAAAGCATAAATAAATAACAAATTTTCCAAGACAATTTTTAAATCAATAATTGTTTTAAATTTTATCAATTGAACTTTCCTCCAAAAGCACCTTCTCATAAAAATATCTGGTAAGATATAAGTTACTAGTTACATCATAATAATAAGACAATAATATCTAAGATAATCTTCACGAAATTAAAAGCCAAACATTTTAAGCTATTCATAAAAATCGTTAACTAAGTTGCAGCACATAATGTGTTATGAATACCATCAGCTACTTAGCTTAGTTACTACAAGACAAATCAATTACGATAAAGTTACTAGGATTTTTTACAATTTAGGCCACATTGAAACTACTTACGGAAAGGATTGTAAGCATATCAATTAATGTTTTTTATTATTTAAAGGAGTACACCAATGAGGAAATATGAACATTATCTAACGATTATTTCAAGTTATTTTCGCCGCAATATCTACATAACATTGATGAACTTTTTAATCCTACTGCAGATTTTGAATAGCATCGCATTGGTTTAAATAATAATAACAATTATTTTTATTCTAGTACAAGTTACATAATTCCACCAAAATCAGATAAAACTGAAAATATTAAGAAAGGTAGCTAAGCTTTGAATGCTTACTAAAAATGTAAAATGTTAAGGAATGTATCAATACACTTTTAATGACAAACATCTAAGTTCTTTGCATTAGCGTTAGCTAATTTATAATTATTATGACCACTATAAAAACATAGTAAAGTACAAAAATAATTTTTTGATCCTATTGCAATGGCACTTATTATTATGTAAACCCACAAATAAACATATAACTACGATTGATGATATCTATCAAGGTTTCATGCCTTCTTATAATATATATAATATGTGCCTTATAGCTGTTCCCTGCAGTTTCGTCCGTGTACTATTTGCTTTCTTCTTACAGCTACACATTTATAAGATGTCGAAAAATTATTTCTTAGCATAGTATATGCATAATTTTAGAGATTTCGTTATGAATATAAACTTTTTTTTAAATTACATACACAGAAGATTAGCATTCATTTCGTATTAATAAGACAGTATGTCAAAAACACAAAGAAAACATCAATGTATAGATTACTTAACAACAATTCATTATTTGGTATCAAGAAAATAATATTTAACATTGGTCAAGCTGCAAATAAGGCTCATGTATTAAAGAAATACATGCGGCAACTAATTCTTAGGAGAAATTTATTTTAAAAGTTTAAATAAGGTAAGAAGGACTTTGATATTTTTACAAAAGGGTTGATCTATATTTATGATTATCTCTACAAATGGCCTGATGTATGTACACTAAGTACTACACTGACAAACATAAAGATGGAAAAATGCATTATAAATACAAATATATTTCATAATTTAAACAGACTGAACTATATATAAATATAATATATATAACTGTAACTTTCAGATATATATAGGTTATAAGTTATAATATTTTGTAGACAATGGTTTTTTATTTTTCATAATGTGAATGAAACATGTATAGTGCCAATAGTCTTTAAAATTAATTTCTTAAAAAATAACCCCCTAGGTACCTACCCGGAATAAGTTCAAGTTATCACAACTGATGAGTTGCTCCATTTTGCCATACCACGGTGAACCATTAAATCAAATTACGTTCACTATTATTTTAGCTTATAGGAAACTTGACAACCTCAACAATACAACCTAATACAAGATCTTAAAACCTTTATAGGAGTTCGCCCTGATATTGATAATTGCAAACAAGGTCATTAGACTCTTACTGATTAAAAATCAATTTCAGAAACTAACTGTTAAGCATTTTAAAATGCGGGTATAATTATGTCGGGATTTTGTTATGTGCACAATCCAAATAGAGGTTCTGTTAATAGGTTTTCTAGTATTAAGTTGGAATACTGGTCTTTCGTCGTATGGTAGGTACATATTGTTGTAATACATCATAGTTTTTTCAAATATATACTCCCAGGAGATGCTATTCAGGACTAGTTAGTAAATATTTACCAATACTAAGTTTTAGAGCTATCGCGATAGATTCTATTGAAATTTGAAATAAAATATACAGTTGAATCCGCTTATAATTAATTACATAAAAATGACAATTGCGAACATATTCGAACTTTGTTACAAGGTAGTTTGTATTAAAACCAAACTCCGCACTAAAATCACGTAATAGTAAGCGGTTGGTCAATATAGCCAGAGTCACAGTGAACGGATTATAATGTAATATATTTAAAATATCAATGTTTTAATATAAGTTCCCCTTGAAGAAGCACTTACTTACAAACCGACCTGTGTTGGTCTTGTAACAACTAGGCAACTAGGGCATGTGTACACGACGTGCAGAAGCTTAGGTGCGGTTGCGGCGCGAGCTTCCAGAAACTTCAGTGATAAATGATTCGTGTTGTGGGGAGTTAATTCACACTTGTATCATTGAGGTGTGTCATATCTTCGTAGCGACCGTGGCAGCGTATCGTTACCGTCAGACGCGAAATGGCGCTGACATTGATACGGGTGTGGAGGCGGCCTGATGTAGGGTATGCCGTGTGCGGCTCACACGCGCGCCTGAGTGCCAGGCTGCGGCAGCATCACCACGGTGTTGGTGGCGAATGGTGCGGCTCGCGGCTGCGGCTGTGCCAGCTCACCCGGCGGGGTCTCCGGCTGCAATGAGTGGCTTTGTTTACATTACACTATCAGGTAGAAATTTCCTTGGGCTTGTATGAAATACTCTGCTGCCAGTGAATACTGCATGTGTACAAAGGCGTGCAAAGTCCAATAAGCCGTAGTGTGTTGGCGATGACACTTTAATTTCTTTACAATATTCCGTGCGGTGTTTACCAGTGTTACTCATTGAATGACGGGGTCGGCGGCGGTCATAAGGGTGGCAGCGCGGTATGGTCGCGGCTGAACTTATTTCGCGGCCTTCTCGTAGTCAGACAGAGGATGGAGTTGTCTAGCGTGGCGACTCATATAGTACTTTTTCATTGTGAGTATAAGGGAATCTCGTGGAGTGTAACTCACAGTGACGATGGCGGGGTCGGCGGCGGCCATGAGGGTGGCGGCGCGGTAGGACGGCGGCGGGGTCTGCTTCACGGCCTCCTCGTAGTCGGGCAGCAGGCTGGAGTAGTCGGGAGCGGGCGGCACGTACGGCGCTCCAGTCACGATGCCCTCGCTAGAGATCACGAACGGCGTCAGGTTCTGCAGGGAGTTGGTGCGCATCGTCAGGTACTTATAGCACCGCCAGACAACGCTGATGCAGTAGCCCTGGGGACCAAGAAATCAATTAGTATTGGAGCTTACTGATAAGTTAAATATACTTCTTTACCATAACTTCGGTTACATGGCCCCAAGACATTACATGACTATGCATTGGGAAAGTCAATTTAAAATGGCTAGTTTTACGTAAAATTTCTTAAAAATGGATCGGCCATGGACCATCCGTCTCTCCGACTTTTGTAGACAGATTATTTTGTGGTCATACGTAGGGTGTATCCTTCACGTTTGCAACCCCTCACCTGCAGGGTACACCAACACCTACACGAAATAGGAGAAACTGGCAATGCAGATTCCGCAGTTACCTGCGCTCGGCGCGCCACGGCATATTCTCGGGGACGAGCGCCGAGCGCAGGTAGCATAGGTGCCGGCGTCAACTTGGTCACACGTGGGTGTCTCCTCCGCGTCTGCAAGGCCTCACCTTAATAAGCACGGCCAGGAGGAACACGGAGAGGATGACGAGCGCGAGCGCGGGCGCGGACAGCTTCATGAGCTCGGCGCGCCACGGCATGTTCTCGGGGACGAGGCGGTGCGCCGAGCGCAGGTAGCACAGGTACCCGGTTGCCGTCAGCCTAGATGGGAGCATAATAACCGTCAACGCATCACTGTATCCCACTGTATCCCAAGAGTCCTATTGAGAAAATATTTTCACACTGCCAATATTCATATAAGATCCTACATTAAACTCAG
>DWLO01000720.1:0-18176 GCA_018245335.1 Dalla quadristriga | reverse complement strand
CAAAAATTTTGGCGGGCCTCGGGTAATATCTACCTCAAAATAAATTCCAATTGAAAACACTTAGTTTTATGAATGATCTAGGTAGGTACATAGGACGTAGGTAATTTTTACATGCAAATTTAAACAAAATTGATCCGGTTAAGTATAGACACCTACAAATTCAATTGCAACGAAAAATTATAAGCGATAATATTATTAGTGTAACTACTTAATGGTCAGGTTAAATCTGGCGTGTATCTGATCCATGATTATTTTAATATTACATAAGAAAATTTTAAATGTTGAAGTCTTAATTTTCTATACAGTAGCTGTCTCGTTACTTAAATTCAAAAGGACGTAAAAACTTACCGTCGCCGCTCACACCGCAGTATCGATTCCTACCACCACCGCGGTCCCACCGGCCGCGGCCACCACTCGCTACCAAGCAAAGTAAAACAAAACAATTAACACACACACTTAGAACGTTCCCACTATACTACACGCTACCGGTGAAATCCGCATCGGGTCACTTTCGTCCACAGTCAACTTTCGTTCAACTTCAAAAACTAAAAAAGAGAAGCATTCAACTCTACTTCATGCGCTAAAAGTCATCTGGGGGCTGCGAATAATTTTTTCGACGAGAAAAGTGGGCGCACACCGCGGGAAAGTTTTATGCCGTTTTGCGCTTCCCCATCGTCGGCGCGCACGGAGCGAAAGTTTTCAGCGGAGCGTTTGAGCGAATGTGCTTTGTTACGCAACTCACTGCGGTGCGAATCCGCCAGGGGGCAGCGCGCGCCCAGTGGCGCAGTGGCGGGCATGCGCACTCGGGCCGCTGCGACGACGCTACTTGTCTTTTGTGCCCTTTCGTTTTCAGTTTCATGTACAATACGCTCCACATTAAATACGTTGGTCGCTCTAAAAACTAACCACTTGTAAATCGATGGTTGTACGAGTGATTATGGACTATTGCTTTATTAAGTAGGTACACATTCAAAACGACCTACCTTCTAAGTACCTACTTAAATATTAGTATACTAAAAATAATACTTACCTATTTTGTCTATCTTAAATACATAACCTAATATTAATATCCTAAATTTAAATGTAACGATCTAAATAAATTCCTTTTTCTCACCGACCATATAAGAAAGCTTTTAAGCAAATGTATGTTTACCCGCTAACTATCTGGCCTGATCGTTTACAGCTAGATGTAGGTAAAGTGTATTTGGGGAACAAAGCCAGGCAAATATCGACTAAGTCTGTAGCTGAAAGAAAGTCAATAGCGAAACTGCGGCGGAGGTCAGGGCATGAAGACATCGCGTGAGCGGCATAATGGCGGCAGCAGGCGAGTCCAATGCTCGACCTCGTCGCCACATCGCCGCCCTTAGCTGTGCTTACTGCTTACACACCTACATCCTAATTTACGTCATTTGAATACTTATATTTGCATAAGCACGTATACACTTTATTAGATTTTTTCTTTTTATAAGCTACGTTTAATCCACTATCCAACGATCCGCGAACAAAACGTATGGTATACTTTCATGCATATAGCACCTCCCTCACTCCCACATAGAAAAACAGGCACATGCTACAAAGAACATACCAATAGGTATATATAATAATACGTCCTATCGTAAGGATATAAAAAGACCTATTTACAATGTTTAAAAGTCTGTCTATATTATTCTGTTTACATTTACTTCACCAAGCATTATCTCTTTTATTTTCAGTCCAATCTCATAATGAAACTCTACGCTAGAAAATGTGGTCAAAAGCGGAATAAACAGACATATAAACTCAAAGAATCTTTGATGTTAAAAGGCTTCCTTTTTGTCTCGGTCTGACGTCATGCTTCATGTTGCTTTATCTATAAAATTGCAATATACTTGAGCTAATATAAAATAGGTAGGGTCTGTTTGATAAAAGCAGTAATATGACGAACACGTGATATTAATAATAATCAATATGGTTCCAGCCCCGACATCCGTCATGGCAAAAAAACTCACTCAATATATCAAACAACGTAGAATAAATACACATCTTAAGCCACAAAAAAACAAATAAATATCATAAAAATCGGTAAAAACTCTCGGCTGCATTCCTAATCTCCCATTAATACCTACTTCTTTTAACAGACAGGTAATTGGGATGAGGGGAGTACTAACTTACCTACCCTACCTACTCGTAACATTTATTAAGCATTTCCCTTTTTTCATGTTCCCTAGTAGCCCAGTACCTATTACATGTTAATAAGAATCGTTCGTAATATACTTATTACAAACTATAGTCCTACTAGACTATAGGAGTTAGGACTAGGATATTAGTGTCATTTAGTCCTATTAGTAAATATTAGTAATCGTTAGTAGGTAATTGTCCTATTCGAAGCTAGTCACAGATGCGTGGGTACCCCTGAGGACTGAGGTGGTTGTCTCTGGTATAACGTGTAACCGACATCCTCACCGTTGAAAAACAATTACGCCACGGTAGAAATGGGTGTTGCGGTGGTACCACCCCGGGCGAGCCGTATAGGTTCTACCTCTCCTCTCAACTGAGGAGGCCTAGAGCGTACTGCTGCAGTACCCATACTTACTTACCTACAATTATTATGGCAACCTCAGTCCTCAAGACTAAAATAATTTTCGTAATCCGTCAAATAGTTTTGTGAACAAAAAATAATATGATGTTTGGCGCTTACGTTAATTATTTTCGAGCGCGCGCTTACGGCAGGCATCTTAACCATTTACGTAAATGAAATATGAAATAGTTGCATCGCTGTCATTTTAAAACTCCATAGTCCTCCGTGATTGGTCCGTGATCCGTCTGCTTCATTTTCAAGTGAGGATCAATGTATCGTCTTAAAGGATACATGGAATAATTTTTATTTTGAGTGCCCACTACCGCTTACTAACGTGTTACGTAGGGATAAATCGTTAAGACAGTCAGTACCTATAAACGTAAATTGTTTAGTGCTGACACGATCCCAAACTAATGCACAAACGTTCCCACGTTTGAGCATTACCGCACCTAACATTAGTCGGGTCGGGTCTCACCACCTTAGGGTTAGGCTAGCTTTAATTATTATTAATTTCCATCGCAGAAAGTAATAATCAGTTATGTATAAGTTAGGGTAAATGTAATTTTCTTCAAGGCTAAATTAAGGATGAAATAAGTGACGTCTCGAATTGCTGATTTCACCCTGCCTTCCGCCGATCCTTAACTAACGTGGGTCAACTAACTAATTAGAAGCGACCTCGTTGTGGGGGGTATAGATACCTACCTAACATCAAGTCACGCAACTTCCTTATAGAATCCGACTCAGCTTATTCAGGAAACTACAATTATATTATTAGTTTGTGCTACTTACTGTCAGTAATGAGACGTGGTGCTTTGTCTTCATTAGAAAGGTAAAATATAATAAATGATATAGTAAATACAAAATATATAATTATACTTTTGGATAAATTAAAAAAATGTAGAAACGATACCTGCCTGCGATTAACGTTAGGTTAGGACGTTCTCTGAGGTACGGACCTCGGCTTAGCTCGTCACTGTGATTAGAGGGATCGGGGAGATATGTAAGTACCTACCTACACTTCCTCCGGAGAGTGCGTCACGCTCCTTGTATGTTGTCGATCGTCTCGCGATATTGTCATTTTGTATAATTGGTCTTACTCCCACAGTTCACAAACAAATATTTACTAATTCTGGGACCATTATAGACATCTCTAGGTCATGGTCTCCTCGCTTTCGTCCACGAAGCAAGTGATTAGATCACATTAAAAAAATTGCCTGGCAATCAAACCCCTGAACTCTGCGTAGCAGATATCGGTTATTACCGACAATAGCGAGTTTAGTTCGCCATAACCACCACCACCAACCACCATGGGTTGATTGCCGTTTGCTGTTAAGTAATTGATAACCTCTCAAGGTAGGTGGGTAACCGTAATGTTTGTCCCTTACCTCTGTTGTAAAAAAGAAAATACTTAAACCTATTTAAACTCAATCTCATATTAAGCGCGTAAGAAAATTTGTATACCTACATACACGACAAAATATGTAGGTGGCTGTGCGGTGGGTACCGCCTAGGGCGAACCATAAACAATTAGATTTTAAGTACTTAGATACCTACATAGCTCAGAGTTAAGTAGGTAGTAAGCTCAAGTGACATTGGACAGACAGGTCACTTCGTTTGAAGGACTGATAACGTCATACTTATCATTATTTTAAGTTGGTAATTAATTAAGTGTTCTACAGTGTTACTGTTGAATTGGTTCGGGACAATTGTAGAACACAGCTTGAAGATAAATATATTTGTAAAAGTTTATCGTTAACTTCCAGAAATTTTGTGAAATTTTGGGTTCAAATCTTAGGCGTAAATTAAGTCGTAAAATGCAGGTATAGGTTGCACGAGCAGATGCTTTAATTAAGCAAGGACTGCCGCACTATACCACGTTCATCGATGCAGTACCCACTGAAACTGTATCAGAAGACAGGATACTACACCCGCAGACAGGTATGGAGGGGGGGGCTGATGATGCACAACAGTTCGAGGTGACCATTTCATCGTTCTAGAAAATTGGAGAAACCTTACCACCGCTAAGATCCCCCAGAGGATCCTAATAGCGAGGTGCTCATTTAAGCCAACGTACGGTTCGTATGATGTTCGCAGGTCAAACGCAGTTCACTTTCTCAGAAAGTATAGAGTACCTTGGCTTCGGTTTGCATGCGAACAGAATTTAAAAGGGGAATAGCATTTATTTTTGAACGATACTTGGGAGAGCTCTTGTGTTGCTCCAGACAACTTACAATCATGTAGGTGACGTAATGTCCATAAAAATAATATTTATAGTACACAGCTATGTAGTAAGTAATTATTTCTGCTGTGGTAGTAGATACTGTGACGTTATATATTTAGTATAATAGTAGCTCTGTTTTATGAAGTATTAGCAAGTCGAACAGTAAAGTTAAATCTGCAGTAGTACAAATGTTTAAATAAAAATACTTACATTTTATTTACACACTTTATTGAATTAACATAATGAAAACAAACATTAATTATATTGAAACTAACTTCAATGACAGTATACTGTAACCGTAAGTACAACATTTATATTTATTAACATTAATCAATTCAATTCATAAAACGATTAGATATGTCGACAATTACAGTGATATTTTAAAGATATGACGAGTGAACATCCAAATGTAACTTGAAAACTAACATCTTTACACGAGTTGTAATAATATAATATCAATTGTACGATTAGTTATTAATTAAATATTGGTTTCCATCAAAGTTTCATTTTAAAAGTAAAAGATATAGTTATCATGTTTATTTTGTACTTATTTATATCAGTAATAAATTAGTCACATTCATTTGAGATATCATAAATTTTTCGTCTGTGTAATAAAATTGTAGATAAATAATTCAATATTTATGCAAATAATGTAATCATGGGCTATTCAACATTTTTATCAAAAAAATAATATAGTAAACATTCGCAACCATAAACTCAATAGAAAGCTTGTGGAACTGGAATGGTGCACAAATTACATGCGGTTGGAGATGAGTGTACAGAAGCTCATTGATTGATTTAAAAATTAAATGCTTATCGAAATTGCATTGGTGAATCACGAGTGACAGAATTTTATTGCAATTTTAATAATTTAATCTTAACTATACTCAGTCATTAAGTATTTTTAACGTTAACTCTAAATGAACGTGAAACAACAAAATTGGCACAGCCCACGATAGTACAAACTATCAAATAAAGTTTGTTAAAAATGTTCAGTATGACCACAAGTTTATGGCATGTCTACAACCTTTGTACGCTTGTTGCACAATACTTGTGGATAATATTAGATACCCCACATTTTCCGAATTAACCTCACGCGCACAAATATAACGACATCAAAAATCCGTTTTTAACACAAATAGGTGGGCTTGATGATACCGGCCCATTAAGGTTTAATTTCATGCTTTAAACAATGGTATAAAATTACCCATACCGTAAAAACTCCTTCACACATTCAAGACACTTCGATCATCATTCCAGCAAATAGCTATACAAATTCGTAATACTGTACGTAGGATATGCAGACGTATATGTCAGGAAAATTATAACAACAAGAATTCACTTTGGTATGTTGTAAATGTAGTTTGTTTGAAAATATATTCTCGTTACAGTTGTATACGCACTCGGATTATGATTTGAACTATAGGAAACCATGTAGGTGAACTTAGACTGACGTTATCTGTATTTTACCCTGATTAACTACAATATTATCATAAATTGGCTGTAGTTCTAATTAAAAATAAGACCATACTAAGGGGGGGGTGAAGCGAATATAATGAGTATTGTATACGCATAACAAATTACACAACCCTTTATACCCAATCGTCTCGAAACCTGTATGTGAAGTCAATTGATCACGAAGGTAGCAAAATATCTCTCAGTATAGCTTAATGATTTCAACTTTTTTACATTCAGTAGTCGATAAGAAGTCGAAATTAATTTTGTAGTATCTAGACGTCCCGAATTCATTAAAAGGACTTTAAAAAACGGTGCAGTAAGAATTTAAAATTCTGGTGCTAACACGAGATTTCTAAAAAATTCACTATTACATTTAGTAAATATTTGCTAAAATTGAGTTAATTACACTATTATACAGTGCAGTCCGACCCTGTTAATAAAGGCTAAAACAGAATTAATGAAAATAAAAACAAAATAAAGGCACTTATACGTAAAATGTGCAATATTTTCAAACGCATTCAAACATAATTTTTGACCTTGATTATCAATATACTTACCAGTACCTAACTTAAAAATAATTTAAAACAAAAATTAGTTACAACAAACAATTTTAATGGCTTACACTCGTTAGCTTACTGAGTCTTCTGCTTTAACGAAATTGAATGTTAATATAAATAATATTCGCTTACAGCTCATCAAGCTCTTTGTAAATAATTATCTAAACGTTCGGTATAATATAACTTTACTATGTAAAGATAACTAATTATACATGAAAACAAATCATGTCAAACAGAAATATTGAATATTTTTAAGTGGCATATACATACATACAACAATAAATATCCTTTTACAACATTATAAAATACGAATATTCACTAAAAGCATACAGACCAAGCAGTATTGCGGAACGATAGTCCCACAAAACATACATAATTAACTCGAGTTTTGCTTACAAATATTTAATTGAGCAAATGAAAGTAACAGTAACAACAATGAACCATAGATCCTACGCTAGTACGATTTCATAATTATTGCAAACCATAATACGAACATAATACACGAGACAAATTAACACTATTCACTAATTCTATTTATAATTGCATTGTACTAAGTGTATACCGAGAACACCAATGAGCTAATACTTTCTCTCGCAAAGTATTTGCGTTACAATTGCAGTTTCGTGCGGGAACCGCTCCCACACACTTTCTAGCTTTACTTCCTTCATCTGATCTTACGTAGCTTTTATGCACAAAAATGCGCTCCAAAATCACAGCTATGAAATTTCATCTCTCTATCATTTTTTATTTTCTCATTGCAGAGTATTTTCTATCGAATAAATTCTACTTATACATGTGTAGTACTTACTAGTACAAAGCTCTATACATTGTCTTACTTGCAATTCATTAATTATCATAAATAATTGATTTCATCATTTTATTGCTACGTTATAGAACTTTAAACGAGAGCACGCAAAAAAGATAAAACTTTGACGTTCACAAACAAAAATAAATAGACTACAATATTAATTCAAACATTAAATTACAAAGTACACCGATTCAAAAAAATTTTGACTAGAATGTTAAAAATATCATGTCTTTTAATTTCAGACCAATTTCATTTGACTAGCACGAACCGACGATATCGACCGACTAAATTTACAACTTACGATTTTACGACCATCGCCGTCACATTCAAATCCTTTGATATTACATATTTTTTGACACAACTTTGGCACAATACTAATATTTATTACACGAATACTGAAGGGGAAGACTTAGGGAAATATGTAAAGGGATATGTAAGTACTATATACTCTAATTGTGTAGACACCTTAAATCTAGAGTGCAAAATTAATAATAAGTGGATTAAACAATGTTATTTCTCGATCTAGTTATCCAAACAGTAAATTCATCGCAAAAATTTAAGATATATATAAGAGATATTATAATACTGAAAGACTGGTTTGAAATGTAATTATTGGCACAACTCGTTTCTCTTGATGTGGCACTTTTTTTTTTCTAAAGAATCAAAAATAACTGGAAAGCGCTTACTTACACTGGTCCTATTCTTACCTTAGTCTACTTAAGCCTAAATGTTTTTTTGTTTTTCTTTTTTCTCGGAAATATGTCGCTTACTGCTGTACTATCTATATTTTTTGTTCTAAGACTAAATACAATGAGCAGTCTGGAGAGGGTAATAAAATAATTGAAATTATTCTTTCTACATTACATTACTAAATGTTAGCTCTCAGAATAATTTAGCATAAATCCACAACATTATTAATGTTAAACAAACTTCAACAATCTTTGGTTTTGATCCCTAAACCAATATCATTTAGTCGACTTAAAATTTCCAATAGCCGATGTACACAATGTGTTAATAATGTAAGAGATCTTTAAGTGTAAAATATGTTATAAGACTATCACATTCAGTTAACACTATTTTTATATGTAATGTCTTTTGTATTAATAGATCATATTAATGATGCACTCAAAAGGTCATTTAATCTGTCTTCCTTTTAATGTAAGTTTCTTAAAGGATTTGATCCCACCGGTTTCGCACGGCCGCGCCGTAGCCGCCCGCGCGCACTGGCCGCTCCCCGCCCCCCTCCCCCGCACACGCCCACTTCCATATAATTCAGTATTGTAAATATCGATATAGTCACTTTGCGGCCTGCGCGACTCCGCCGGGCGCGGAGGGGGCCGCCGGTGCGCGGGAGCACTTACTGTAACACCTAATTTCAGGTAATTACGATTATGTTATTTACAAATATTGTCTTTAACCCTCTCACTCTGTTCGCTAATCTAACGCTACGCTACGTCAGCGGGTCCGAGGTCGATTGTAACGCATCTACACCTTATTAATGCTGACGCCCAAATTCACTCATTTTGAATACTATAATTTATTTTTGATCGCTATCGATCGTAATAATGAAAATAATTTTCAATGGATAATTGAAATACTCGACCGCTTAAATCCATAGTAAATTCGATCAACTCAGCAATCCTCCGATGCCACGAATCGTCCGCGAACGGCGAACGAACATAAAAAACTTGTAGTTATGTGCTCCGTGAAAATTTACAAGTTCACTGTTCGCGGACCGATCAAAATTTTAAAACGTCAGTCATTTTAAATCTTTCTCATCAAAAGACCCGAAGGCTCGTCCGTCGACTCTCTCGAATAATCGAAAACGTGCCCTGACACGTAGCACATGAATCGATTAAATAGTGGAGGATAAATATAAGAATATCTAAAATACTTATAAACTCGTAACAAATGTAAACATACGTTCAGCTACTAGCCAATCGCTTCCCTCGAATCTCTCGACTGGGGAGATATGTGGGTGTCAACGTTCTCTCGGAAGTGTAGTGGAGCCTGTCTGACGCCGCATTCAGTGGATGGGAGCCTTCACGATGTGATTGGGCGCGATGTAGTGGTAGCCGGGCAGCGGCAGGCCCGCCGTCTCCATCGTGATCCTGGAACGGTATAATTCTTACTACAGCGGTCCCACGTGCTACAAACACTACTATATGCGCAAGGTCGCGACCGTCACAAAAGGTGTTACTTGAAAACAAAAAGACAGTAGGTGATAAGACTGGCGGGAGTTGGATTTGTAAGGAAACAGTGAATTTGAAAAAGAGGAAACACTGTAAACGTGTTCCCCCTTTACATGTCGGATATCGGGCATAAATAATAACGTAAAGGAAAATTCTTACCGGGAATTTGGATGATCCAGTGAGCTGTGGGATGTAGGTTCTCGATGGTTCGGCGTGACGGGTTCGGGTGTCGCGGGAATGTGCCTGAGGAGGCGTAGGCTGAGTAGGATAGTGGCGTGGGTCTCGATAGAGGGACTCTTTGTGTATTGGATCGCTTTAATATAGACGATTACCTTGCCAACCTTACGGAGTTCCAAAAATGACATAAACAATAAAAAAAAACTATCTTTTAATCATAGTTTTATTAAGTATGTACTAAAAACAATATTCTCCCTTATCTATACTAGCGAGTAATAAGATTCTTGAAAAGATATGAAAACATCTATTTTCTTAAAAATTACATGATTTTAAATTACAAATAAAATAGTAATTGCAAGCAAATAATTTTACCCTACCTGGAGCTACATTAAACATTAAAAACACTCGAATTGGACCTCGATTTTATATGTTCGCACTTACTAATCAAGACAGTGAGAAGGCAAAACATAATTCCTTTAGAGTACAGACTGCTACAAATCTAGATTTATTCTAGTAAACTCATGGTCATTATCTTGCCAGAATACAAAACCTTCGTATCTCGAATTAAGTAACGTTAAAAACGACAGACAGACAGACAAGACGTAAAACTTAAACACTAACAATACATATTGTTACGAGTCTTAAAAATGTTCCCAAGTAAACATTTTACAAGTTTAAACCGAGTTGTACTGCAAAGTTCCCTAACACTGTCTAAGTAAAATTTACCGAACATTTTTGTTGGGTTATAATACACTTTTATTATACTAATACATCCTATTCATTCTAATTCATCTTCGATCTAAAACTATACAGAGTCCACACTCATTAGCAGACATCAAACAATACTTCCCTCATTCAAATGTACGTTATTGCATTAAATTTTGGTAGTACTTAGAACGAGGCAGAAATGACATAACACCAGTATTATAGTTTCCCCTTCCCCCTGATTATATTAAGTAGGGTCACGAAGTATGGCTTGACGTCCTAACTATACACCCTGTAATTCTTATTAAAATAGAGTTTTATACAATCATCGAACGCGAAGCACTCTGTATATTCTACAGCCTTTAAGCTTCTATGTATTTACTACTATTGTCACGATCCCTAGTAATCGTCGTATTTGTTTGTTTTATTTTGGCCATTTTTTTTCAGGTCATACAAAATATAGTGATTTCCATGTATTTTTATATATGAGTCACGTCGAAACAATAATTTCATAATGATGAAAGTGATTTTAAAACCACCAATAGATATAAAAATCTGTAAAATCATAATTTTTAATTGGTCAAAAAGCTTAGATAATGATTGCAAACGTGAAAAGATAACTCAAAAGTGTTTTAGACCACAATACAAAAGCGAAAATAAAACGATTTATGGCCGCGCACAAAGACGTCATTAAGTAGAGACGTTAGAATTAATAATGGTTGTTAAGTCCAGTATCCCCACCTCAGATCGTTGTTAAATAGTTACAAAAAGGGATAAAGATATTGATCAATACTTAATAAGATTTAATGTGCGTTTCTGTCACGGCGTATACGATATAACATCCAACAATTTAGTGCAAACTTTCCGAATTAAATATGGGTGCTACAAAACAATAAATTAATTCATGACCACAACTATGTTCTGATCTGTTTACTTAAAATCTACGGATAAAATTTAGTTACCAGCACTTATTCCGAGCTTCAGCAAGCTGCTCTCGCTTGATTAAACCAGTCTATGTTCATATGATTTTCAAAAAACTATTTTAAGACATTGTTTCGATAAATAATCGGGTTACTATAAAATTTAACCTGACCTATGTGGTTCGAAAACATTTTATGAAGGCACGGGCATAGCAGTGAGACGGTGATGGGTTGAAAAGAACGTCTATGCAATATCTTTAAATAATAACGTATTCAGAATAGAATACAAAAAAATATAAGAGGCGCGTGCATGCCTTCTAATAACTTAAACAATGACTTGTAACTTTTCAATTACGATTATTGCAGCCAGTTAATTATAAAATTATAAGACTCCAAATGATAACTTAAATTTCTAATTCCAACCTTAGTCTATTCAGAGTGGTGAATAATATTGCGGTTCCATCTTATTTATTTAGCCAGAAACGCCAATATAAAAGAAGGTGCTAAATAGTTGGGTATACGAATAATAACCAAATAGAGATTGCTGAACTTATCTATTTTGAGACCGATTTGTTAGGCATGGTTTCAAGATGGTGTTTCGATTTCGTAGTTTTCCACAATATTAATTTCCACTCTATATATAATCTTATCGCCAAAAGTCTTAGTCTTTTTGCGCAGGAGGAACATAAGGATAATAACATGTTTTAAAAATTTGTCGGTGACAAGAAAATTGATCATAATTCATTCGCGACTTCAAATCAGTTTCGTCTATCAACACCAAAAGATCCTTACGCATTTCGCTTACAAACTAAAGAATAAAACTGGAACAAATAAACGCACTAAACCTACGCACGCAAGCCCTACTAGGTCATTCGATTTCTTTGGATAAGGTTCAGAACAGCCGAACACGAAACTAAGCCCAGACTGTCACTGGTAGACGAATCGTTTTGTTTTGTGAGCGATAACCAGTTATATGAGGACCGCTATTAGTTACTGCTATCAACAACTCTGTGGCGTTTGTCATAGGTTTATCTGAGACACTAAACAAAGAATCGTTTAGAAAATCGAAAGCTTAACTATATTGGCCGTCAAAAATGATTCCATGGAATCGAATCGAAAACTTGCATGCCAAATTTGAAATTCGTTGGCGTCAATAGTCTATCTCACACATTTAATTATTTATTAACAGAGTCATCGCTCACATAATGTTACTTTGTCTAGCGGCACTTATCTCGGAAGAAAAATTTGTGACGTCGAAGGTCGGTCATGCGCCGCGATGATCACTTGACACCAATCACATGGATGAGCTTTGTACTTCCACTATATTCCCATTAAAATATGTTCACATGACGGAAATCTACGTCGGTGACGGTGCACCAATAGGATCCTTCGATTCATACGTTCTTGTTTTAAACTTGCGATGTGGGATCTATCAAAACTGTTGGATAAAACCTTGGCATCTTTTTGAAGCTTCATCTTGTTCGATTGTACTGATGTACATCAGTAGATATCTCTAGTAGACCGCATGGGGTACTTTAAGTAAACCACACAAGCTACGGTGTGTAAGAGCAGTCTATCGACGAAAGAGCTTGTGTTCAGGAGCATGAATATGTAGACGGATAAAATATGTGCCTGTTATTTGCGAGCTAGCTACAGACAAAGTAACAAATCAACTATAGTAACGCCAAACTGTACGACCGTCGTGAACTCGTATTGTTTAATATACCCACGCCCGGCTAACTTCCGGCTAGTTTGGCGTCAACACGTTCACTCCATCGCGCCTAGTGACAATCAAGGCTCAAGTTTCGCCGGGGCAGTGGTCGCGACCTAATACGGGTTGTACTTGTTGCGCTCCTTGGAATTCTTAGCGGGCGCATCGTCGTCCTGGCGGCGAAAGGGTTGGCTCTTGTGCGAGCGGTGCACGCCGGTGGTCTGGACGGGCGGCGAGGCGCTAGACAGGAGGTCCGACAGGCCCCCCAGAGCCGACAGCGAACTGAGCGCCCCCAGCGCGCCGGACTTGCTCAGCAGCTGTGCGAGCGGGATGGCGGACGCGAGCGGACTGGACGAGGAGCCCCCGGACGCGCTCGAGGAGTTGGTCCCGCCCTCCAGGTTCGCCTTCTGCAGCTCCACACTGCGGGGGCGGGACAGGACTTTGTAAAGGGCCAGGCCAGGTGGGAACGTCTCGACGCTAGATTCAACAATTAAGAACCGAGAAAAGGTGCTGATCCGAAATAATCATTGATTTTATGTTATTCACATTGTTAAATTGAACAGAACATTGTTAATAAAACGTAATTTCTGCATGTTTTTATTCAAAAACACAAAAGTTCAAACATTAACATAAACATGGATAAAGTTATTGAAGCAAATGAACACAATGTTTAGCCCTTTTGAGTACTTAGTTCTCAAAATATTTTGCTACTTAATTCTATAAAATAATACAAAAATATAATATGGATAATTTCGGATCGGAACCAATTTCGGAACTTTCAAGAAACTTTTACTATAATGAAATGAGCTCATTTCGAGACGCCCCGGTACAAGGTATATGATAATTCGAAGGAAGATAACAGGATGTCAAATAAAAAGAATCAGAGGTGGACCAGGCGAGATTTTTGATGGACAGGTGTGTTGTCTTAGGTCGCCGACTGGATAGTTCGAGGGGGGGTTGTTAGATGTTAGGGGTGCTGCGCGTATTAGCTGGGCCACGAATTTCGGCCGCCGACCTTGGATGCGCGGTGTCAATTTTTAGCGAAGTGTGCGCGCAGCTGTCTGTCGAGCGGCCAACGTCCGTGGCACGGGTAGTACTGACCTCATGTTGATGAGGTACTGCGCGAGCGCCACGGAGTCGGGGTTGCCAGAGATGGTGATGGTGCGATCGGTGCTGCCACCTTCACGCTCCTCGCAGTTGGATATCCGGATCATGGCGCCCGATATCTGGCGGATCTCCGCGATCTTCGTGCCGCCCTGAAACGCCGGCCCGTTGCAATCATCAACAATACGTCGGTGGGCAAAAGTAACCTGAAGAATCTAAAGGATAAATCTAGCACAAAAGCTACTTTTTGAGAGATAGTGCGATAACTGTGTTAATTACTCCGTTTGGTAATATTAGAGCGATAGGAAAAATCTGCAATGCTGGAACTAAATTAAAAGTGAGGCAGTTCTATTGGGCCACTAAGATGTCTCACGTTATTGAACGCGCTTAAGACCTTTATTGTGTCGTAAAATCTGGCACCTAACCTGGCGCAGTTTATAATGCCACAGCTCAATTTCCGCGACGCGAATATAAAATATTGGCGACATCTGCGTAATGCCTTTTTAGCGCGTTAATATACGCGTTAGGGCGCACGTAGACCGCAGTGTGTGCTATTTAATTTTACTCGTTGTTATTTTTTTATTGCAAAGTAGTGGTAAGTGAGTCTGACCTTGCCGATGATGCAGCCGATGAGTTCGTTGGGGACGGTCATCTCGTGCGACTGCTGGTTGCTCTGCGGCTGACTGCGCGCCTGATTCGACGTGCGCAGCTGGGAACCGGCTAACGCCGCCAAAGCTGGTGTTAATCAATTAACTATCATTAAATTCTAAATATTTTTAACCGGCTAGGAAAAAGAGGGATGGTACAAGTTTTATCTCGTTGTTGGTTTGTCTGTCTATGGCATCGCAGCACCCGAACAGATGTATCAATTTAAATGCGGTACTTTTGTTTAATAGTTAGCTAATTCCAAGATGGCTGTTATGCAAACCGCATGTAAATTGGGTCACCCGTTTTTTATAGTACCAATTTGTCAGGGGTTTAAACAATTTAAAATGTCTATTTTATTTTAAAAATTGGAATGTTTAGGCTTTTAAAATATTATTGTCATCATTCACGAACCGTAGAGCGATTATCGCCATTAAGACACTTTATCGTCTTATTGGACAAAGTCCAAATCTGGAATAATTTCCAGAAAAACATTTCAGATCACAGGTCTAATTAGACCTACCCAGTAAAAAGAAAGATGGGTATAGCATAGCAGACAATACTATTATTTGCTTTCGTTTATATCCCCACTTATAGGAAAATATTAAAAGAAATAAGTGTTATGAGGGTAAAATATTTTAGTTACCTGCAGGGTTGAGTCCACCGGTGTTAGCTGGCGCGAGACCTCCTAGGCCAAGAGCCGCTAGCCCAGCGAGCGGGGACTTGGCAAGCCCTCCCATCTACAACACCACAGTAGATTATACGCGATTGGATATACGAATCTTATGCGTTTTACTAGAATACGTCGACAATCTGGTCCTACGAGGAACATATTTTTACGGTGAAATGTAGTCATACAATATTTATAATGCGACAACTGCGAAATTTGTACGAATTTGTTAAGAAAATTGTATTGAAACTCAAATCAATCTTCGGAACAAACTTTTATATATGATGTTCACACTGTCGAATTTTTCCAATATTGCTGACATACATTGCTCTGAAAATATGGTCCGTATAGACAGACGCACATACAAATTATAATCATCCATGCCGGAATTATCGATCGGATCTGAATGCAATAATACAATGCAACATTGAGCTCCAGCTGCTTGTTTTCATCTTCTCTGACATTGCCGGGATGGGATCGCTGGATAGGGTAACCTGGGTAGAAATTTATTTTATAAAATTGTCATAAGTTTTACTAAGAAAATTCGCAATTTCACTTTTGGTGTTATTAATTCAAGAGTATTTCTATACAACGTAATAAAAAAGATACGGTAGACTATCAACATTCAAATATTAACTAACATAAACATGCCGGAGTTTTAATAGCGCAAGAATACACATACGCGCGTTTGGTTTAAACTGTTTGCGAATTTTCTTTGAAACCTTTTTAAAATATGTTCCACCACATTGTGAGCCTTGAGTGGTGCTGCCCAAGTTTAACAATGCACCTTAATTTACCAGGAGTCAGCATTTAACTATGTCATTGTGTATTGATTAAAGAGCTGGTCGCATCACGTTACGCCATGCGGTCCATGGTTAATCGCAATATTATCTCACGTGGAAAATAAACACAAAATATAAGATATCGGAAGAGGCGAGGTAGAGGCAAAATATGGGGACAGGTGCAAGTACGGGAGGTTGAAAGATTGCTGAGTCATCGAAAAAAATACTTTATAAACGTAAAAGCTCGTAAATCGGCGATGCCAGAAAACAAACAGATAAAGCTTGATGTGAATGTTTTCCTCTACAAATACTTTCGTCATTAAACACTCGATATAATTGTGCTGATATTAATATGGATACACTAACTACTCATCGAATGGGTTGATTACAAATATTAGGCTCGTAAAGAGGATACCACTGACAAGGGATTTCGTGCAAATATACATAAACGGAATAATCTATAATGGTTTTCAAAGCGTAGGGTATACAAAACAGCGTAATTAAAGTAGATTTCTACACGCCACGTCACCGGGTATCTAGATTATTGGGCTTTTACTGGTATTGTTGCTACAGGGGAACTGGACACATATCCAAACCAATTGAGAGGAGTCGGGGCAGCACCAATCACATAACAACACTCTGTCCCAAACGACCTCGTACACAAATAAACGAACACCCCGAAAATCACATGGTATTGAGCTTGGGTCTTACATAATATGAAGCCTACATGAAGCTTTATTTTACTCTTGAAAATGTTATCTTCAAATTTGGTTAGGAATTGAGTAATTACAACATTCGATAATACATAGGTAGGATTCTAATTAAAATACATCTGGAACACAACGTGGTTATTCTACAGGTGTATCTATCTACATAGAAAAACATATAATAAGTACTTTCAAATTTGATATTAGACAGTAACAAGTCTTCTTATCGCTTTGAATTAATTAACCCCAATTAACCTGTTGCTTCGATTAGGCTATAAATGCACAAAGATAAAGTAACTACTTAAACAATATTCGCAGATACATTTAGCTAAAACAACAATACGAATTTTATTTTCAGAGCATTCTAAGATCAAATGATAAAAATATAAGATCACGTTGAAGTTTGCAGATCTTCAAACCTATGTAAGGTTGTATTAAGCGAGACTAAGTATAGCTCTTGTCTGAACTTGGACATTTTTTAAACCCAGCATGGCAGCATGTGATTTCGAGGTGTTCATTCTGCCGTTTAACAATAAAGTCTAAAATACTAGCCTCTGACTCACGTCACGTGCGTATGATTCGCATAAGAATGTTGCGTTTGTTGGTACTGATGTTCCTGGGCTCATTTTAGATGATATTGTGTAATGGCGCGGCCGGTTCAGTGCTAATATTATAACTTTATATGTCCACATAGCACAAGAGACGTCATTTTACCGATACTGATCTTTTGCACACGAGTACATATACGTGTACGCTTTCTAGACATCTTGCTATGTTCAAAGAGCGGAGTAAGCGACAGTAGAACTATTGATCTAATTGACATTTATATCCAAGTACGGCTTCTCACTTGGATTAGTGTGGCACAATGTACTTTTCAATGATTAATGCAAATCGTGGATTGAGACTTTGGCTTGGGATAAGGCTGCTTGTCCATTGAACGGAGGGGAGTGGTGCTGGGAAAA
>DWLO01000719.1:0-18185 GCA_018245335.1 Dalla quadristriga | reverse complement strand
GTGGCGGACACACACAGAAAACACAACACAATTTAACGCCCAAGACCCGAGTACAAACATTTATCTGCCAAATAAATCACCGACCAACGCGCCAAAAAGAGTCGTCAAAAAGCGATCTTATCGCAAAACAGCTATTTCTTACGGACAACCTTGTGGTGAGGAGTTAAAGTTAATAGGATTATAAAGATAGGGTGCACGAAAAATAAAAATTGTTCTCAATTAAACATAATCAGAAGCCTGGAAAAATATAACAAGAAAAGCACAAAAAGAGGAAGAGGAGTACCAGGAGTTACCAGAGTAATTACATCACTAGATCCTTTAATAAATCCAATAATTTATCCATGATCAATTTATTCCATTATTTTAAAGTCAGTTAGTTCGTGAACTTATGTATATTATCTATTCTTATTATTAGTATACTTATTATTCATGCACCACATTTTAGGTCTGGAACTCCGTTTCAGAATACCTTGTACCATTCAGGACATCAGAATCTAGTCTTACGTTAAAAAGAACCGTTTATTTTATTGAAGCACCTACTTATTTCTAATACAGTTTTTGCTCTTGTGCCCTTCTTAAGAACTACTTCACAACAGTAAGACGAGTTAGTTGGAAAGATCTACGCAGTAATGTTGTAATTCCTTTTCGTTCGGAATTAATTAGTAACGGCGTAAAAGTTCTACTGTTACGTAATTGAAATACATTCAGATATGCGCCTAATCCTCTGTAACGTTACGCACTTTGGATCGAGATAACCAGATTAGCTGTTAATTGAAACTCTCATAACTACGATGCGACAAATATGGCGTGCAATGAGGTATAGGTAGTACCCACTATTAAAATTCATAATTTACTTTTTAAATATTTTGAATGTGTACAGTGTACAGTGACTTTGTCTGTTAGTCACTTTTTAACGACTAAACCACTGAACAGCACTTATTACCATTTGGAAGAGAAGTAGTCGATGCTGAGAAGTTGAGGGTTAATTATAAAAACATAGCTATTTTTCATTTACAGACGTATTTTTGATCCAGATTCTTCAATCAAGGTGGAGTTGCCACTGCGGTTATATCATTACATCTAATAATAATCAAATGTCTAATTATAGAATAATATTATTTTTCTTATATACAAATTCAGTATTAACTCACGGGCACGTCGTAAAATATTTTAAACGATCTATCAATAAATTAATTGCGACACATTAATCTTATTGCGCTCATACTAGGAAACCGTATCTCTTTCTATAAAAATATTTCAATTGAAAAAGATGACAGGGCCGTAGACATTGCAGACTTTTTCCATGCTCTAAATTCATTAGAAAACTTGCGCACGCGCATCCGTCGTATGCGCACGAACGTCTCGCGGTGCGCATTCCGAGCTTTTTGCGCGCCGTTCTGTCTAACGAGATTGAAATAATCACTCTCCTTCCAAAGGAGACTTTGTTTCGGGGAATCAAAAAGAACTAATGAATAACACTGTAACGTCAGTGCTCTTTAAGAACGTTAAGAGGCACGTTCAAAAGTAATGGGTGGACCAAATTACTCCTCCGATTCTCACGCCAACTTAAGCAGATTGTTTTCAATGCTTTGAACTCAGTAAGGAGTTAAATAAAATCGACTAAGTTTATATGATTTAGTAGTCAAGAGTTGTAGTTGTAGATGTTTATTATCATATCAAAGTCATTCTGTAAAAAAGACTTATAATTTAAGTAGTTTTTTTAAAAGAGTGCCGTGCCATGTTCTAGAACTTTTTTATCGTCATCGCTAATAGAATGTAAGCACTTTGGTAAAATGTCAGTCATTAATTCATTTATTCAGTCCTCTGAAGTAGCTTCGCATATTATATGGACAACTTTTAATATATTGAATATGGATATAATTGAAATTTAAAACAACTTATTTTTCTCTGACATGTGCGAATTTCACTTGATTTTTTTTGCCAACCGAGTCATTGTTATAATTTCCCCATCTAATAGTTTCAAATGCATTCGAAACAACGATGGAAAATATATTTTAAATAGTTATAGACACGACATGGTATCTTTTACGCCAAGTAAATAAAGAACATAAAACGCTTGCAGTCTTAGTTAGTATCAATTAAAGTCCTCCAAATCGGGAGAATCGTCGTTTTTGTGATGCGCCGGCGCGGTTTTCAAATGCCGGGAATTTTCGGCCATGTTCGAGTAGAGCATTCGTGGAATAATCCGCACTCATTTACTTAAGCATGTTTCTTGTTAAAAGTAATAAATGTACCTACTTACTGACAATCTTTATCATTGTATAAATAGTTTGAAATAATACGTTGTTGGCACACTTATAGACTCAACAACTGCAACACAATTATTCAAGTCGATACAACACAGAGTGAGTTCTCAAGTAATTACCTCATGACGAAATAAAAAGATTTTAATTGAAATGAATTGAATAACGCATCGGTGGCCAACTTCGAATAAGACTACTAACAGATACTGGACTATTAGTAACTTATAAGCAACTAAAAGTAGGTAACATACGATAGCAATCCTAGCTCCCACATTCCTATTACTACTACTAACACAATTAATAATACCTACTGTAGGATCTTGGGCTCATTCAAATATTCCCGCCATCAAAACAGCGCGGTTTTGATAAACTGCCATACGCAACACTGGCGCTAGTGTGCATAAAACTCGAATCTGGTCAACGGCAAAACGCGCGCGCGCTCCACTAAAATTACAGAAAAACAAGTGAAAACTGTACAGAACATTACGAATTTGGTGTGATTATCATCCTTCACCGTCCCAGGACGTCCTTCAAGTGTTTTCAAAATCCTGGCAGCGCGGCAGCGGTGAGTTCTGAGCCCGAGAAATTCTGGTCTTTTTAAAACCAACTGAGCTATCGCACACCTACTAATACAGTCCTGTTAGTAATAATTACTGGATTATCTTACACTAAGATCTCAACCTACAGTCATGTTAGAAGTTTGTTGCAGATGCCCATGGACGACAGTGGCCACACTGCGTGTCCTAATGCTTCTTACATCCAAACAAATGTATTGTTAAAAAAACAATTTGCCAAAGCGTTCCGCTAAATTCCGCATCTTTGATCTACCGTCCACAAAATAAAACAATTAGAGGATTTCCACAACAGAACTTTCGATTCCAAAATAATTAAATCTACATTCATAACATAAAGTAACTCAAAATCAAATTATTCTCAGAGAGAGTTGTTCCTTACTAGCACGAGCGAAGTCACGCAATGAAATTTCATAGCAGAAATACTAATAAAAGGTAACAATATCCTACAGGAATAAGGTTGTAAAGGAAAAGATGTGTTGTAGAACAGCGTCACATTAACATCAGAGATGCCGTTTCCCTCCATAAAAAATGATTTTTTGGAAGTTGCCAACAGTCTTATCTCCTCCAACGAAGCACCTAAGTTAATGCTGATTGAACTTCGCTTACAGGTAAGTTTGTTTAGTCATTGATTATACATATCCTAGGATCGGTCCATATAACAATGATAACGTAGTAACACATTTTATACTAGCGTGTACATGAGCAGATAAATCCTAGGCACATGGACGACCCCTCGTTGTGTACCGTGACTCACAAAGTTAAAAATTATACTACACTGCTACGTAACTTTGCAATTATCCTAGTTAAAGATAGTCTACCACCATTTTACTGTACAAGAAAACAATTTTACTTGTGCACCTGGATAAGCTACTCTCAGTGCTCAGGAGTAGCGCATTTGTAATAATTTTCTAGTAGGTGTAATACTAACAAAATAATAACCATTAAAACCGGACGATCCAATAGGACTAATTTACACTAACAGTTCTAGTTCTTGTAGTTCTATTAATACCGAATACTTACCAACTAATATTCTTCTAAACACGTTACCTAGGACATGGACTTTGTAACAATGCTTTCCCCTTCAAAGTTGATCATAGGTGTATATGAGCGGTAGAAGCCACTGGTGACCGATTGCAAGTTGCTACGTTTATCGCATAAAAATACAACTTTTAACCTGAAAAATACCTCTCGTTCGAACCTTACCTGAACCCTCTATCGTTTCAATCTTCTTTGCACGATGCCCAAATGAAAAAGGCCCGATCCAACAGAGACGTGCATTACGCAAGTAGCCCATGATTACGACAGGATACCCTGGCGATTGCCATCCCAATTGATTATTATCCGTCTACCCGCCGATTAAGTAAAGAGAATCACGTCAACAAATAGACGCGGGAACATTTATATTAATTCAATAGCTGAGTGTCTTTCGTTTGTCCGAAAAATGTGATTTTAAGTAAAAGTATACATTCTAACGTTTCTTTATACTATATTCTACTTTTTGATTGCACTACAAGCACATGGGTGTTTGTGGGGCCCTATCAAACAATATGTTCTTTGCAACAGAAATGCAAAACAAAGTAAAAGACTGCTTTAGGAGAACAGCATATAACGTTCCTGTATAGCACGAGAAGGTAATGAACAAGGCTTCCTCGGCTGCTATAACATTTAATAGGACATTATGTGCTACAAAGGACTAAATCATAAAGTAAGATAAGATCCATAAAATAATCGCGCAAGTTCTTAACTCAAACCAACAAAGCTTTCTTCTTTATATCAGCACCACAACATATACAAAGAGCCGAGCAATACGAGTGGCGCATGATTAGCGGTGGACGCGCGGCTGATTGCTAGCCCAATTGGGTCTTATCCGCCCGCACATGGGAAATATTTTTAATCAACACCTCCATTGAACTTACGAGCGGTCGTACGTGAGCTCGGCGCACAGGACCGTACTCGACGCATTACAAATAAATCATCTCCTCAGCGTGACATGCATAAATGATATTTGCTATTCATTTCCTAGTAAATATTTTTTTTAATTCCCATTAAATTTAAACTTAGTGACATTATTAATTGTTTAATTATAATTTTTTTTTAAGTATATAAATAAACAATAATAAAAATTCAATACTTATGATGATGACAAATTTGTTCTGATCTCACTATTTAATTGCCATTATTAATTTTGTTTGAAATGCCAGACCCATTTACAGCAACGGAGTAATATAAAATAGCTGCACTAAGCATTTAAAAAAGGCATTTAACTTGATTACTTGATTTGACTTGACTTGATTACTGATTGATATGAACTTAATTGATATAATACAACAAATGTGCGTAGCGAGCATACACACAGAAATGGTTCCTACAAGAGATCATGATTGCAAACATGATCATATTAATGGATTACAATTGTGTAAACCAAATGTTTTTAATTTATGGATTAACTGCTTTCTGTTAAACACAACTATATTACTACTTCATATCGTTAAATTTAACAGGTATGGCCAAAATTGATTTACGACGGCTTTCATTGTTGCTGTCAATATAAAATTAATATTAATTTTATGAATTTAAGGGTGGCACTTGTGTTTAATACAATTGTTAAGCTTTGCATTTCGAGTTTTAACGGACGAATATTGCACATTTTAAATAACCAAAGACAAGAATTCATAAGAAAATCGTTTGAATCACAATAAGAAAAACATTTATTTTATACAAGTACGCCCCTGTCCGGTGGAGGTGCGGCGAGCGGGTGGTGGCGGGCGGCGCTTGATTGGCGCTATGAATGTGAGCAGATTGCATCGCCGCTTCCGCCTCCGCTCCCGCTCTCGCGCCCGCCAGCACCGTGCTACCTCTTTTGTGATGACCATGTAGCCGACACTGAACTTTAATTTCATTACTCGCACTTGGATGCAATCGAAATGATTACATTAAATTCTTTATCAAATTTATCAATATATAATGTTTGTTACATTTCTCAACCCTTTTCTCTCAATTGATCGATCTATGTGGAAAAAAATGTTATTGGATTATTACTATGGCAGCTTTTGAAAAATTCGTTCATTACATCCTCATAGAGATTTTGAATTCAATTTAATCAATTTAAAGTTAAATAAATAGAAACAATTAGTTACGCAAATAACAAAACATACACAAAAATAAACTGTGAAATATTCTTTATTATTATAATCATAGCGGTTTTAGACTGAACTATGAAAATAGTCTGGGTCGGAAGGCTGTCTAGGATCATCTCAGTGGTCAAAAGTAGCAACGCATTTTGTGGTCAGTTCCGAATAAGACTATTTTCCTATCTGAGCCTAGTGATTTTGGCCGTCCCTCCAAAAAAAATTAAAAAAAACACTAATTAGTCATTTCTAGATTAAATTAACGATTAAATTTTTATGTGTCATCAAAGAATGGATTGGATTGAAAGAAGTTGATTTTGCGCAAGAAAGGCACAATGTGGTACATTCGTTTGTATACTACGAGGACTCTGAACACTTAACTACGTATTCAATATCGATCACACTTATTTTATTTCATACCAACTACTTTAATGTAAGAATGTCCGTACCTATCCAAGAATAATGTTCTGTAAGATAGAAAAATTCAGAACAAAATGAAGTTTCATATCATATCACCGGGTTAAAATTATGAAGCTAAAACTGAAGGTTATTGAAAACGTGACTTACATTTATATAGGTCATATACGTATGGTACGAAATTTTATACTTACAGGCGGGAACAGTATTTTGTTATGATTAAAGTATAGTAATATTCTTCCCTTACATTTGTACAGAAATAGGCGATATTTTCTGATTTATGTAAGTGTATATTGTTCACTTACCATGCAATAAATAGATACATAATCTTTTGCAAATGCTAGCGCAACTGCAGATAAATCCATTGAAATTATTTCTATAGCGTACCTGATTAAATTAATTTAATTAAATTTGATTTAACTAAATTATTTTATTTTAGTATTTTCAAATTAAACCAACCATCGCTCTTCTGACTTCTATAAAATTCTCATACCCTTGGTTGTTTCTATGTTAAATCAAAAACAATAGATGTGTTAAGGTACACCTTCTTAATTATCCAAGTTCCGTGAGTGATGCAAAACAAAATGCTAAGGATGACAACAAGGTTTTCATCAAGGACTGATAGTCGTATTTGTCTACCTTCCCGAACGACTGGAAAGCGTTGCGCTGTCGGAGAGCACCCCGAACTGAGTAGGAGAAGAGGAGCTCCTCGGGCGGCAGTGCTCGTATTATTAACGACGTGTATTGTAATCACGCGGCGGGCGATCGCCTCCGAAGGTAGGGCGGTATTAAATTCCGACAGCTACGTGATAAATCGAAATTGGAAAAGTTTAATAATGTTCGGTTGCTCCGAAAGCAATAAAACCGTTTATAAACGGGCACAAGCGAACTAGATGGGCAACAGGGACGCCCGCCTTCGAGCCTTTTAGGGACTCTTAGGTGAGTCCGTTTTGCGTAACGGGCTCTGAATTGATTTTACTCGAATCTTGATGAAGCGATAATTTAAGAAGTGAGTTAAAGAAGATACGTAGAATCTGTGTTCTTTTTGTGTGACTAAATCATAGATTACCTGACTAAACGCCTGGCCTGACTAAACGAGGCATTTCAACTAATTCAACAGCACCTCCTGTCTTGTAACCGACCTCAGTAGTTACATTAGTTTACTTTGTCGATTACCCACTGGGCAGGTATTCAAAAATAAAATTCAATATTTCTTAGGCTATATTTGCTTTAAGTTAATTAAAGTAACGTAACACTGTTAAATAATCTACAGACCAAACGACTTTCTGAAGAAAGTTGAGAAGACGGCATATTACGTTTTTTGTTATAATAAGCTATACGGCGAATAATATTATTTACATATTCAAATTACCTCTATACAAAACTCCTGTTTTTAATTATAAACTTAATTTGGTTATGATAAATCTATGGTAATTTTTACCTAGAGCTCCAACCCTCTGCAGCGGTAAGGGTAGAGTAATTACTTCTTTTCTTTGTAATAAAAACGGATTAAACTTTTCCTTGGAGCGGCCTATTCATATTGTGAACAATTGCTCAACGTAATTAACTAAAATTTTCTAGCAAGCATAATTAGATATTTTATTTTATTACAGAGTAGGTACACAGAGTACCGCTGCGGAATCCAGGGCACAGGACCCGTCGGAGTGGATTTAATTAGGGGAGGAGGCCTATGTCCAGCAGTTGTAATGTCAACAACCTACAGGCTGTTGGATGGATGGACCTAGAATAGTGATTAATTATGGATATTTAGTCCAAAATTATCACGTAATAAATTAACTATCATTAAAATAAATTACCTGATTAAAAGTATCTCAATTGACTCGACAGTCTAGTCCCTACAAGCTAAGTAGGTACGTAAAGATAATATGAGTAATATGACAACACATTCATTAATTCATAGTAAATATATTAGGTTTATTCTTTGGGTCTACCAAAAGTATGAAGTAACTAGGAAATTAACGAATCATGTCAGAAATTAGAGCGAAACCCCCAAAGTTGATAGCTCAAAGTAAAGAGATTAGCTACGAAGCGATTCTTCCAGAATACCTTTGGATACATAACACTGGCAAAAGAAGCAAACCACTGATGAAAAAATAACTTTTTACATTATTTACGTTATTAATTAGCTTTTTTAATTGATACAAAAAGAAGGACCCCGCAAAGTGGGATCCCATCGGCTTGTTTAGCGTCATCGAAATATTTACGTTTCTTTTATTTATACTATGTATATAAAAAAATCAGCATAGGTACTAACATTTAATTAAACATGACTCACTAACTCATATAATGCAGCAAACAAATTAAATTGGCTAAACAATCAACTTCAGAGTAGCCTAATATGACATTAATTGATAATCAATTTTGATATTTTTGCTGACCATACCAACTTAATATATTTGCCGACATAAGACATTTTCTATATCTTGCCAATCGTTGAAATAATACCTTTTAATTATTACACTCGTAAGGAACAAACGGAAAGCAACGTAGATAAAGGAGCGCTTAATTTGTCGCCTTTGTACGTGGCGCATTGATATCAATTACTAGGAAGCCAGCGGCGCAGTGTACACGAACTGTTCCATAAAGCCGCTAATCCCGGCCCGCGAACCACAATTTGTCCAAACGGTTATGTTATTGCGGCTGTAAGCTGCCCGCGACCACAACTGCGGTTGTCGTGATTTTTCAAGGAAAATACGCTTTAGGAAACTCATTTTGAAGATTAGGGAACATAACCAATATTCCTAAGATCTATTGAGTTTTATAATTTTATGAATTTAACGTAATTTGATTTGACAAGTGGATGATTATTCATTTAATTTAACGGAATTAGCATTTACGTGCAACTTTATAACCGCATCAGCCGTATGTATTAAGAAACGAAAATAATTAAATGGAATGAATATCCCGCTACCCTTTCACGTTCGGCTTCAATGTGGACTCAATTTGTCGTAACAGCCGGGACAAACAACCTCCGCTGCTAGTTTTATATAGAATTGCCCATAACAGACAGCTCTAACCGCTCTAACTCCCGGGAATGGATACTTGATTAAGATACCTACTTGTGTCAGTTTATTTTGCGATTACATCTGACGTGGAGTCCCAATCTCCTTTATTGTTAATCCCAAATAAATTCAGTTAATTGGATTACTAGCCGGCTGCTGGTTTACGTTCATGGTTTCGTTAGGAACTCGTGAATGGAGTCGTAAAATAAATCGTAAATGCTGATAAAAGTACAATTTTTCTGTCCCTATTTGAACGACAATACTGTACATTTTAAAATCACTTATGTATAAGTAAGTACATAATGTACAAAGACTGCTAGAAAATATTAATAACGTTGCCTATGTTTGCTATTTCTAAATTTAAGACTTAAATATATTTATTGTTTTGCTATCTGGTACGGTATTGAAGGGGTTTTATAGAGTAAAAATCTCTCATAACTCGATCTCTCCCACTTAGAGGTCGGGTATCTTTTGAAGATTTACCCCCCTTACAAAAAAAAGGTATTATATACTATACCTATTATGTGGTAGCAGTAAAGGTTTATGATCATTATCTACTTGGATATGGTATCGTAGCAACAGGTTAACTAAACGCTGACGTTGTTCGTAGCGCTACGATCCAATTCCAGTAGTGGTAGAACCTGATACTATTCGTCTGGGGCGGTACCACCGCCACACCCATTTCTGCCGTGGAATAGTAGTTTTTCAACAATTGTATACCGGTCGGAAACCCGTGAATGCCGGTTACAAGACCACCTCATTCCTCATGGGCAACAACGCATCTTTGAATCGGACAAAATATTAACGATTACTAACTGAGCAATTACTTATACTTATTAACTAACAGGACTAACTTACACTAACAGTTCTAACTCCCACATATTAGTAACCAATATTTACCTACTATTTTTCCTATTAACACATAATAATACTAACAGTGTGGTGACGGCAGAACAGAATACATTAGTCACCACCCCTCTTCCCGTGGGTGTCGAACGAGGCGACTAAGAGAATGTAACGGAGAACGAACAGCGTCCTATGTGCAGCAACTACCATCTATTGCGATCACCAACCCGCCTTCCCAGCGTGGTGATTATGGGCAATTCCTCTTATTTCTAGGAGAAGCATTTAGTCCATCAGTGGACTACTAAAGGCTGTTGATGAATACTAACAGGACTAACTTAGTAATAGTACGTAAATAATAGAACTATACACTATTCGAGGTTTGTTAGAGCTCGAACACACGTGACTGCAAGTGGACGGCGGCAGCCGTCGACTGTAGTTCATGTCGTGCGAAGGCTGCCGTCGCGTGAAGTCGAACAACATGAACAAGAGGCGACGGCTGCCGTCGACTATTTGCAGACAAGTATACGAGTTCTCACAGCCGATGTCAATGGGCGGCAGTGGTTGGGGGAACTGCTTGCTCGGTTACTATCATCATGTTATAAAAAAAAATTGAATAACGATACCATTGATATATCCAAAATCAATTCCAACAACGTAGTCGTTACCTTATCTACGTATAATAATAAACTCCTAAATATTATAGTGGGAGGTTTATCTCATTCAATATTGTCTAATTTTACGAAGAATACATAAGATTAGACGTATGGGTATTCGAAATTGGATCGACGATCGAGAGGGATTGAAGGACAAAGACGGCGGAGTGGTGTGGGACGAAGGGGAGGGGGTGCGGGGCTGCCCACTGCCCACGCACCACCACGTCCAAGCAGTAATGAGTTGAAAGCGGATACTTGTAGCGCACTCAGAGCGCGCGTGTCCGGTTACCCGCCTAATGTTGCCCGGATAAACAATGACGTCCAGCCTTTTAGCGACATTTGTGAACCCACTCAACACTAGACATAAGCCTAAAAAGATCTCGCATTTTTACCATTCGGCCTTTCCGCTTTTCTTTGTTCGGATCAGAGGCCGACAGTAATGTTGTTGATGCTATGTGTATATTCGTGAGTAAATTGAGAAGCCTATTTTACTGAGCTGACATACTACTATGCATACTAACATACATTATATTTATATACTAGTGAGTGGTCGCGACTTCGTTCGCGTGATACCAGTGTCAAAAGATGTTGTTAAAGGGACCCTTGGGGTACAGACGCTAAGAGCTAGAGATAAGACAAAGCCTATACGGTAAGTTAGTGTACAATAACAATTACCCTCTACAATTCCTGAAAATTTCATCTAGATCCGCTCAGCTATTTCGGAGGCTATTCGCGACAAAAAACAAGCAAACAACTTTGAGCAGCAAAGTTATGTACTTACTTATAAACATGATTATTACCTTCATTCCGTGGCAAAATAATTTTCACTTCAATAAATAAGTTACAGTAACTGAAAACTGAAGCTGTAAATCCGCATCATATTCCCTTTAATCTAACGGCACTCAGTCGACGTAAAGCCGCCTAGTCAAATGCACAGTGACAGAGCATCAACGCCAGTCCATTACTGAGCCGCGATACGCCATTAGTTCATTAGTGCTCTCGTGTGCCGCCATAAGCGGCTTATAGTTTCGTAAGTTACGAGTGTCGGAGCGGAACTATGTAACAATAGATAGGGAATTCACAAAAAATATCATCATTTTTGGGCGTGTAAATTCCCAAACATTATATTCCTATATAAGAGGTGACCACCTCAATTCTCAGGGGTGGAAACGCATCGGTGACGACTTTAACACCAAGCAATAATGTTGTTAATAATGATGAAATTTTGGAAAGCAATATTAAACAGCTAAATACATAAATTATCTTTCACACTCTTTAATCCGATTACAAGATTAGATGATGAACACACAGGCTATAGATATTACGGTATGAAGAGTTTTATACACTGTGATATGAGTTAGGGAATCGATACCCATTGTTACGCAGTTCTGACACGTAACTTATGAGGCTATAATCAGCTTATATCGGAGCAGGAGAGCACCAATGAACTAATGGACTGGCGTTGATGCCAACGCCATGCATTTGGCGTTAATTTCTCGTTCGACTCTATATAGCTCTATAGCTAGTAGTAGTGTGTTTTGCTCGCGGCTCCACCCGCATCTTTTAAACACACTTCAATAACATAGCTATGTTTTCAACGCCTAATTTTGCGAGGGGATTTACTGGTGGTAGAACCAGTTCCACCGTAGTGATGCCAGCGTAACACCCATTGTTGATGGACAAAAATATACTGAGGTGACTCCAAAAGTACCTACGTTCCGACCGAAACACCAAAACTATATCTGTCTGGGCGTGATATGAACCACCTAGAGTTTTTCTTGTGTGACCAAATTCTGGATTAATTTAGAAAGTTTTTCAATATTTCCTCGAGATCTGTACAATTCACATGGATGTTTGTCGATTATCTGTTGATGATGTGTGGCGAAAGAAGCAATCTGACAAATAAACTGACTTTTACAAGAACACTAATAATGAGTAACCTATAGAGGTACAATAAGATCTACCTACATATGTTGCAGTAATGTGACTTTTGGGTCGAAACCCTTACATCTACCTACCAATAAGAGGCTTAAGCTAAATAAGTACATGTAGGTGCAAAATTTAGAACTAAGCTATAGATTTATTCGATATAGTGGAGAACTTACACAATAACAAATAACGTGAATCTGAAAATTGGCTTCTGCGCATTCCTAGTTAGCGGGTAACGACGGTGCTCTCCGACTGGCAGGCAGAAATAGAGGCATAACACAGGCGTCAGTGTGGAATTGTTATTTTATAAATTCTGTATTGCATGAAATCTTCAGCTCAAAGACCCTGAAAATACACTTGTACTATACTATGTACCAAGATAAACATGTAAGGACAGCACTGCAAAATACTCCTTTTAGTTAAGTTTAATCTTCAGTGTGTTCGACTCATTCATCGGGTTTATACGAGTGACTTGCTGAAAGCCGTCTAATCTAGAGTGACGGAACATCCACAGTCGTCCATTACAGCGGACGTCCTTTTGGATGATGTGCTCCATTAGTTCATTAGAGCTTTCATAGAACGCCACAAGCCAATATTGTGAACATGTTTAGCTATAAACAGCACTTGTAATTTGAACATTCATTTCACGTCTTTCCATATTTATTTTTTATAATGTGTAATAAATAATAAATAGGTATAGATACTTATAAATAATAATAATAAATAAATAAACGCTTTTAGATTCACAATTTTAAATGTTGCTTGCCTATTTTTCAAATATCATTTATAATTTCTTCCATTAAAAAGGAATAAATTAAAGAAAATAATGGCTTAGATTGAATGTCTAAACACTCTAAACGATGAACATAAAAAAAAATATTTTAAACAAATTTTAACTACACGCATATACCCTATTGGCGTGGTGGATAACACGACCTAAGCTCTTCTCACCCGGCTTACAGAGTCATCATCAGACCTGTACTCAGTAGTGGGCCGTTGATGGGGTGATGATAGTATAAGTTAGATTAATGCATGTGAAATTGATGGCATCATTTTGATTTACATACTATGTACTTCCCACCCTTGTGTAGTGTTTATGTAAGTGGTCTGAAAGCCGCCTAGTGCAAGTGCAAAATGACAGTGATCGAGCATTAGCTTTGGGCCATTATAGCGTAGGGGACGCGGGCAGAGGCGATACGTCCATTCATTAGCGCCCTTTGTGTTGTCATAAGCCGATTGTCTGGAAAAGAACTGAAACAATTTCGGTATTTTTCCATATCTGCTGGGCTCTAGGATAGTCTCTAGGATAGTCTCTAGGTCTTGACGGTTTACTGAACATAATCATCGAAGTCTCTAATAGGCAAGTTAAGACTCAAAAATATATTTATGATGCTTTTCCGTAGCCTATGAGTGGGACTCTACAAATACAGTCCCTTCAGAGCTCTATTTCAGGGTTAGCAACGCATTAGCGACTTCCCTGGAGTTGCTCGTATCCATGTGCTACGGTACCACTTACTTTTCTTTAGTTGATTGTATTAGTAAGTACTTGCTCCTTCGGCCAGATGTTCTTAATATAAAAGTACATGTACAAGTAAAGTTCTTAATACACGGAACGATGCCTTTCGTTAAAAAAAAACTTTTTTTAAACTTTTTTCTTTTTAACCACTAATCACCAAAAATATATCTACCTGAAAGCGCTTTAATTCTAAAGTAAAATATCAGCAACCTGATGAAGATTCCAGAGATAATAAAGTCTATTTGTTCAAAATATATTTCATAAGTTCTTCATTCTACTTACACAATAATTCTGGGTAAAAAATTGTATTTGAATAATAATTAGAATCTATGTTGTAGATGGGTAGGTACGCAAAAACGGAAAGCAACTAATAGCTGCAGAGTATTTGCCGTCGAAGCTCCATTAAACTCGATACAATATCAGTAGTTCATAGTAATCTACATCTTAGTGGTGTATTTCGCTGGATCGGCGTAGGGGGTGTTTGAGGGGTTGGAGGGGTTGGAGGGGTGCGGTCCATTATCCCGAGGTGAGGGCATCGCAACAGCAAAGACGTTAGTCCGGCTCTCTGCATCGGCGACTTTATGACGTTATCTCTAACAGGTTCCGTAGACGGAATGGGGTTGCCTCAGTACTGAAAGCACGGGATCCACCGCTCTGCCTGATAATTGCCTCTAATGGAAAAGTCTAGTCACTCCGTGCGAAGTGCATTCTAAGTTTTCGCTACTGACAAGTTATTAAATCCTATGCAGACGACAACTTATAAGTGGCGCTGAGAACGTAGTAAATATTGCGCCTTCCTTCTGTTCATACCATTTTGTATGTTTATCTTATCTTATCTTACCAATAAGGAACAAAAAAAATTGGAGTGTCTGTCTGTGATATTAAAATTAAAGTTATCTTACAGTTTTTAGTAAAAGACCTTATTGCAGGTTCGAGTCAAAAGTCATTGCATCATTTAAATTAAATACTTACACGTATCGTAGCGCTACGTGTTGACCATTTTTGTGTTTCAAAGTATTTACTAAATTAAATATCTTGAATTGATAATTATTTTATAAGAAATCTTTTGCTTGAGCGCAACAATCGCAATTAAATAAAGACTAATACGGAATACGAAATGCTCTTTCATTTTCGTAAGTATAACTTCGTTTCAATTGAGTTACTAGGTACTAACTCGTACCTACTTTTTATATGACGCGTACAATAACAAACAGATAAAAATATAAAATACTATCGATATTATATTCAGTTACATAAAGTCCACTCAATCTACTTATTTTAACTGAAACTTTAAAGCCAAGAAACGTGGAATGCGGCAGATAGGTTCCATATAAAATAAAACCATCCGCTAAATCAACCCCTAAAAGGGAAATTAAATTAAAGTGAAAGTCAACCCCTAAATTTGAGATTTGAGTATGGTCGTAAGAAACTTCTTGATTAGTAAATAAGAAAGATTATGCGGTCGAAGCTCGCGGGGAACTGCTAGTTTATTATATGTATGCATACATATATAAACTGCATACGCACTGTATATAATGTTACGTTAATTTACAATATCTCATTACATAAAGTTAAATATTGGCAAAAATGTCAGGCCCCAATCATTTTATGTAGAGTAGATACAGGCCAAAAGATGTTTTGACAAAATGAAAAAGTAGGCAAAATGTAATACACTTACGAGCATGTTACGGAACATACATATTTAACGCGCATATTAACCGATTGGCGTGGATCTGAGGGAGGGTAGATACCATGAAGAAGGGGTCCGGGGGGAAGACGGTCATTCAATGAGATTGCTTCTTGCCGCCACTCTCAAGTAATGGATCTCACCCAAATAGACTGAATCGAGAAAACGCGCCACCCCATTACGTTGGTCGCCTTTACTCCTTAAAAGGACAAAGATTAGAATGTGTAATAGTAAGTATATTTTCTTGAAGATACCCCATAACTATAACGTAGATGAAAATTGCTCCGCTTCGTGTTCAGTTTGCACTTTATTTATTTCAAACACTTTATTGTACATAGTAACAGTAGTAACAGTACCATAAACATATTGTAGGGCATACAATGCACAAAATTCGATCTTATTGCAATTTTGAGATTACTTCCAGATAACCTTGGAAATATGACAATAGAGACTATGAGATATGCAATAAGTTACAGGAATAATTATCATATTGACAAATAAAAATATAAAAACCAACTATAACATAACATTTAAGAACTCTGACTTACCTACGCAGTTAAAAAAAAATTAAAGTTCTGTTCTGTTCAATAATAATGAATTAGCTCAATTAGTTGAATATTTTAACCACAATAGACTGGATATTTTGAGTAATTAAATAGCGTGCTGCGGACTGCTGCGTGAAATTTTGCTCTCTTTTATAAAAACAGTACCTACGGAGTTATCCTACATTTCAAGAGGTTTACGTAACAATAACTAAGAACAGAAGAGGAATGGATTTGGTATGGATTGAATTATGGAGGCGGCGAAATAGGGCCGGTAAGGGCAAAGGGGGAAATGGAAAATGTGTGTTGCCAAGTACCTAACAGCTCCTGGACGCGGCTCGCTAATGGACTGATCAGATACCACTCGAGCCACCGCAGAGTACGCAACTGACAAATGGAACTTTATTTGCCCTAGGTATATATCTAAGCATATTATCTTAGATAGGTACTAAGAGTAGGAATTAGAACTGTGAAGGAATTTTAAAAGGGTTGAATTGTTTAACCATTGTTACCAGAAATTAGCATATGTTACCATTGTTACCAGAAATTAGCATATGAAACAAAATGTTGTAAGAGTAGCTTCTGGCTACATCATCAGGCAATGAAAACCATTCATAGCCAAACAACATCAAAAGTGTATAAAAACCAGTCCCTGATAAAAACATCACCTTTAAAACACAGTAGAGCATCACGGTATAAAAATAGTAAATTGGATATGTCCAATAATTTTTCCGACATCCTCGTAAAACTCTTGACACCATGACATATTTTGTCATGTCAAAGCAAGAAAAAATGAGCCCAACCATGATGCCTCCTCGACTCCAATATACCATATATCGCCTATCATCATCCTCCATCATAACAGTCTTGTCAACTTTTGAATTTTGCCTGGTACTAACCTATCTTCTTGCCATTATTTTTTATGCATATAACGCATGTAAACCAATCGAACGAGCCTTTGGGTTAGGCGACTATTATATAAACGGAAAAAAACGACTTGTTATAAAAGTAATTTGGCATACTTAACTTTGATGACAATGCCAGCCCATAGGTCTACAATGTTATGCCGTACCAGCTCCATCGTACCTATACCATGGAGCAGATCTGATGATGAACCCGGATAGTGTAGTACCCGTTGTCGTTTAGAACCTTGTTTTCTTAAAATATATTTATTAAAAATATACATAATTGTAATAACAATTAATGATAGAACTTAAATCCATATTTCGCCTTCGTTATTAATTCCAATGCATGCCATCTACTATTGGTAGAGGCTGTACAATAAAAGAATTCACAGAGACCAGAGTCGCTAGTTCATTATCCAAATGGACTACAGCTATTTGATCCACTTATGGGATTGCCTGCAGGCATTATCTCTTTCCTACTGAATGGAAACCATAAGTCTACCTCGTAACTCTCTGCCTGCTCGTTACAATATCTGTGTGTACTCGTACGTTTATACATTGAATTAATAAAATACTTACGAGTATGTATGAATACAAGAGTTACTGGACTCACTCTCCTTAATAAGACCTGTTAATACATGGAACCAAATATATTGTACGCACATCTTTTGCTAATACTACCTACTGAAGCCTTGAGAGT
>DWLO01000718.1:0-18197 GCA_018245335.1 Dalla quadristriga | reverse complement strand
GTAGATATATTTATATATAAGTATATATATTTATATGTATGTATATAAATATATATGTATGTATATAAATATATATGTATGTATGTACAGTGTGTATCTTGTCGTGCAGGGAAAGGTGGAAGGCACCAGACCGCGCGGCAGGTCACCCATGCGGTGGACCGACCACCTCAAGTCTGCAGTGGGCGGTCCCTTGCATGAGTGTACCAGGCTTGCCACGAATAGGGAGAGGTGGCGAATGCTCGTTAGGCAAATAATATCTGGCCCAACTAGTGCCAAAACATGATGACCACGACCGCTCTGACAAGAGTGTATCAACGAAGAAGAATAAGATGTACCTACTACTTTTGTTATTATGCCCCATTTTCTAATGTTGTAAACTGAATAATAAGCTGTTTGATAGTTTGTGCCTACGCCCGCCGCCGAGACTCTAGATAAACAGCTTATTTAATATTAACATTCGTATGTACTTCAGGGCCGAATCGGCACCAGTCATTGTGCCATTTATGCCAGTCAAAGACATTGCCGATGAAGCCAAAGTGAAATTAGCTAAAGACATGGAAAATTCTACCCCCCCAGAACTTAAAACTGCTATGAAATGTAAGTTAATTTAATTTGTGTTGTTCTGCATCGCACATACTGATTATTTTGTTGAAGACAAACAAATAGCTACTATATAACATTTAATTTAAAAAAAATCCTAATATCTATAAAAAATTATTACAGCAATTGTTCAAGATGTTGCGCGTTATCTGTCTCAAGGAGTAGCACTGCGAAGTTAGTAAAAAATGAATTGTTCACATTAAGACTCGTACAATAATTTTACATGAAGCAATTAAAAAATAATTTTTAATAATTTTCTAGGTGGAGTAGCCGGAGAACGTTACCCTATAAATTTTCTGGCTGCTGTTAAGAAATCTTTAGGCACCAGACCACTGTTTAAATATAAATCTTACGGCCAAAGCTATGCTGATGGAGCTGAAGTGTAAGGAGCATCTCATGGTATTTTTAACACGGATGGTGAAATCGTTTTAAGAGTTATAATTATTTAATTTTAATTGATAGATTGAAATACGCGGGCCCGTTGGAGTCTGATCCTAAACATGAAAATTTGCAGCATGAAATTACATCTGAAATGAGAAGAGGAGTCCCTGCTAGACTCGCACCGACACTCGCTTCCGGTCTAGACGGTAGGACTAATCGATCGTAAAGCATCTCAAACAATAACTCGTTTATTGCAAATGCTTTTTTTGTTTCAGATACAATTGTGGACGCCTCTAAGCATTTGGCAAAGGTGGGAGCCGAAAAAGGTAAAAATAACTGTATTAATTTAGTTTTGGTGTAACTAACATGCAGCCACTTAAAGATTATATTAATTAATGATGAATGTACAATGTAGGTGAGGCTTTGCAGCATTTAGTAACTATAATGAAGGAAGAAGGTGATGCTGCACTAGGCAATATGCAAGGCTATCAACAAACTTACAATGATGGTGCTAGAAGGTAAAAATAATTGAAATCAATATTATTATGATAAATATACGTAAAAAGAGCAAAAAATAGATAAATACGTAGTTATACGAGTATGTAATGTTTTTCAGAATTGAAAATGCTACTAGTCTCAGTAATGATAAGGTTGATAAAGGAGTTTATGAGTCCGTTAGAGGAAAACTCACAGCCCTCGTAGAAAAGAAACCTGCGCCTGAACATGCTAAACACTTGCCAGGTATATTACAAAGTACCTACTCTGTGCGTCATACTCAAGAGTGCTTATCAGTTTCGTTTCGTTTCATTTCATTCCATTTCATTTTATATAGGTATATATTTGTAGTGTGACCCATTGTCCTATGGGCTGTGAGTGCTGTGACCAATGTCCTGTAAACTTGAGTATTTTGTAACTGATCGATAAATGAAGCAACCTCGGTGGTAGTCGCGAGCCGGTCACCCACAGCTTGTTTAATTTTACGAATTTCACCACCAACGTATTTTTGAAATATCATTTTTTTGATGGTTTTCAGGCATAGTGGATGAATCTTCCAAGTTTTTATCGGCACCCTTTCCCGAAAGTAAGCTTTAAAAAGTATTTTACAGTATTGTCTTTAATATTGTTAAACAAACTATAAAATCGTGATCGTCTTTTGTTTCGAGGTGAATTGGAAAAGCGGCAGGTACTTGCCGATTTAATGGCACGTAAGGGTGATGAAATTTTGGGAAAAGAAGGAATATACAAAATGACATACACTGAAGGTGGACAAGAGTAAGCAATATTAATAAACACACACTCAACAGAACGTGTGAAATTCCTATTGACAAAAAACTACAATATTATATTATTACAGAATATTAAAAGCCCCTGTAGGTGTGGTAACGGCCAAAGATGAAGGAACAAAGAAGGAGTTATTACAAAAAATGACATCTGTCATACCGGAAAAAAAATTACAAGATACTTTAAAAGGTATAAGACAACTTGTTAAAATTTTAATTTACTTAGTCGATGGTTCATAGTTATGTCACATTTCATAGTTTAATAGTTACCACTTTTGAGTTAATTAATACATATTACTTATGTTATGTGATACGGTATGCATAAGGGGAAGTGAAGTAATTTATCAACTTATCAATTTGCAGAACCGGTTAACGAGGGATCAGCTTATATAGCAGATCTGATTAAAGGACGAGGCATGTAATTTTTTCTAAAAAATAATATTACAATACGAGGTAATTGTTATTGCCACTCGTAAATAAAATTTTAAACTCTTTTATGTAGGTGAGGTAATACAAGTATTTCACGACGAAATGAAAAAAGACAGCAGTAAAGACTTTCTGAACGTCGGAAAATTTAAGAAGAATTACGGTGAAGCAGCCGATATGTATGTACCATGAAAAACATTTTTTATTGTAATTAAGCCATCCAAATATCGACAAAATATCTCGCTACGTGAGTTTAATTCCAATCGATTGCTTAAGGTTGGAATCTGCGCCTCATTTTGGAGGACAGCACCCTGCTCCTGTCCTAGTGGATAAAGTATCTGACAAAATAAAGTCTCTTTCAACTATTTCTGTTTCGGAACACGGAAAGCCTCATATAAGTGGTAAGCTACATTATTTCACACACTCAAAATATCTATCACTAACAGCCCTTTCTCCCATAGTCCTTATACTAAGGAATACTGACCAACTAACATTCCTATTAACATGTTATACAGGACTTATACTAACTGAACTAACATCCCCAGCTCCTTTTACGGTCCTATTCGAGGTTTGTCACAGATGTCATGGGCGGCAGCGGATGGGTGGAGCTGCAACCTCGTTTATTACTTATTCCCATAAGAAAAAACTGCAATTAGTAAGTAAGTACTTTAAACAAAAAATAACCATTCGCAGATACTTCTCATTTGACCATCGATTATATTGCTGGTGTCGCCACAAGTCAATGTAAGTTTTACCATATTTTATCTTTAAGTTACTGTAAAAATTACTTTATTTTCTTCATTTGTTTTTGGTCTGATACATTATGCTAACTTTAGGTGGATTGGATGCCAAAGCTTTAGCTGCATTGGATGCTAAAGCTTTAGCTGCATTGGATGGAAGTGCTGCCGGAAAAACAGGGTAAAAACCTTTGTAACGTCATGAGTACTAACATAGCTAAGTAGCTTAGATACTTTACAATGGGTTAGTTGCCCAAGCTTTAAGAGTCTTATGTCTAATAATGAATTCAACGTATAGAATGTCAAAAGTTTGATTGATAATATTATTATGTTTGTTAATAGCTAACAGTGTATATATAATCTAAGGCTTTTGCACGATAGTAGACTTTTATACGTTGTAATTTTATATCAGGGCAAAAATATCCAGTAAACGTTTGTGGACTTGCCATTTCTTCTTTTAGACCTTTGTCACCTAACGCTGTGATATTATTTTTAAGGCTCGCAACAAATTTTATTACTATCTTCCCGAATTCACGCCTAATTCCAATTTCACTGGGTATAGTAAATAGTGTTTGCTTAACATCATGAACGTATACCCGTTTATTGCATAATTATTTCACAATTTAACATTATATTTGTTAAAAAGTTCTTCTTAACACTAGCAGCTCTCAAGTAGGAAAAGGCCCGAGCGGAACTGCGGTCGGCGCCCTCGCCTCCGATAGGACTGGATCCGGACCGATAGATGACGAAGACGAGCGAAGGAGACGTGAAGAGGCCGAGGCTAGGAAGCGAAGGATGGAAGCCGAGAAACGACGGCGAGCGACGAGTGCGTTACATTAGAGAATTCCTATCGTAATACAAGGAAAAATGAGCACAAGGTGATACATAATTTTTTGTTACAGGCGGCGGTGGCGGAGGGCTTGGTAAGATGAAAAATTTGAGCGTCACAATCAAACAGATGCATATAAATTAGCAATTCCAGGGAGGTATTTCGTTAGGAGGGGCTGGTCTTCCTATCGTCTTCAACTACGGTGTTCCAACTCTTGATTTCGATTTTGATTCGAGAACATGATGGATTGAGATTGTTATAAAAGTTGTTATAATTACGCACGATTACGAAGTGCTTCATAGTAAAAATGTGTGTGGCGATAGTGCAGCCTTAGACGCATCGCATGTACAGGTTCGACCGCTGGAAGCACTATTTGACCTAATCGCAATAATTGCATCACGGGGGGTAATTTAATATGATCTGCTTTCGGTGAAGGAAAACATGGTTAGGAAACCTGCACTCCTCAGAGTTCTCCATAATGATCGCAAAGACGTGTGAAGTCCAATCTGCACTAGGCCAGCGTGTTGGACTATGGCCTAACCCTTCTCATCCCGAGACGGCACCCGTGCTCAGTAGTGGGCCGGTGATGGGTTGTGATGATGATGACGATGAAATGCAATGGTTCTCTGCTTAGAATCAGATCCGGAACGAGAGCAAGCGATGCAGCTGCTGCACGGCGCGCTGAGATCGCGCGGCGCTGAGACTTTCTACAAACAGCCGCACACTGAGGTCACGCATGGGAAAGCCTCTGAGTGGTAAACATATTTTTGACTAGGAAGGGGTTGCGACTTCATTCACGTAACATTTCGAAATATGATTTGGGCGCAGAATGCCCATTGCCTTGCAGAATTCTCAAACTGTAATAACCTACTCAAAAGTTTGTCGTTTTAAGAGTCGAGTTGCAATGGGACCAAATTACTAAAATGAAAAATTCTCCTACTGACTTTTACCTGACCAATTTTTAAAAGTTAAAAAAATTCAAATTTATTTTAAAAGTTTGTTTAAATTACGTATTGCTCGAAATTGTACCACACTTATACTACACCACAGCATAGACTGAGTGCATTCGAAATTACGTCAAACGCGCCTTATATCTTGTTGATTGCTTGTTATTATTATTATTTTCATCATTTTTTGTCAAAACTCCTTTGTCATTATTATTTCTGTGTGCAGCTTTGAAGTTAAATAAAGTATTGTCTATTCCATTCTTAACTCAGGCTGGCAATGAAACCACCGATGAAAGTAGACAAGTCTGTAAAGGAATCTGGTGATACCGCACGCCTTCACAAGAAATTTGAAAGGAAACTCAGCGCGCTCGTCTCGAAGAAAACACCGGCGGAGATGCGGGATGCTATGCAAGGTAGGTACACCATAGTAGCGATGGGGAGTAACGTATTTCCAATGAAACGAAACGATAGCGACTTTTGGAAACCAATAACGCTTTCTGGAAACTGGTTATTCTAGTAACTAATTATTTTCAGTAGGTAACTATTTATTTATGTCAACTACTGGTTAATTGTGTAACTGAAGACGAGGCTATCGGTATCGCCTTGATGTGAATTTTCGTGCAAATTTGATCTTTAAAGACGTCTTTTGGCTTCACAAACGATACCTAGCGAATTGTTATTGCGATTCCAGGTAATAATCGGCTTCCAAGTATCGTTGGTGAAGCCGAAATACGTCTTTAAAGTTCAAATTGGGTTGTTTGATTATTGATAAACCCTGAAATGATTCAAGTTATTTTTACCGTTACCAAATACTGGAGACGTTTCATGAGCTGTGTTCATAATGTGCTTAAACATAATTACGCGTTACGCTGCTTTCGGACTAGTCCGCAACCAAAAAATTAACCCTTCTTTCATAAACACGAGATACAAGCAGCAGAAAAATACGCGAGGTCGAATTTGGATTGGGACTAGCATTATTAATAACCTGCCACTAAATACCGTGGTTCCTACGCCTAATTATTAAAATATATAGGTATCATTTCTAATTTACGTTCGTTCAAAATGATGTATGCTATCGCTATAATGACTTATTTTCTTACAGATGTTGTCATTGAGTCTGCAAGAATTCTTTCGGAGATTTTTGTTTCAAAAAGTAAGTGTAACTCGATGTAGATGTAGGGTATGTTAACTTGAGTACGAAATATAAATATGAATCCTACTAAATACTGATGAATTACTACCAAAGTGATGTTATTTAGGTTATAAGGCACTTGTCCGTGAAGCACTCATATCGGAAATGCAGAAACGTGGTAACGAGATCCTGATAGAAGTAGACGGTGCTGCTGAAACATTCTTTTTCGCAGCCCAAAGGTAACCTAGTCGTGTCAAATTCAAATTTAAAAAAACTTAGTTCATACTTTCGTTAGTTAATTTTATCAATATTTTTAAGGCTGAAAAAGGCAGCAACGCTTGATGTGAAGGAACCGTGCACGCAAGTCTCATATGGATTGATGAAGAAATTAGAAGACATGATCAGGTGCCGCTCGCTTGCGCGTAAACTGACAACTGCGATGAAAGGTAATGCGACAGAAATACAGAAAGACCTTGCTTTTAAGAAAATTTTAATTTAATAGAATAAAATTTAGTTACCTACTTACTAACTACTTATCATCCCCAGTCTTAACTACCCCTTCGCGAATTACATTTTAAGAATTGCTGAAATACGTGTTTAATTATCTTTTTTGTATGTCTAACTGCGTTTTTCAACCTTTAAGTAAATTGAGATATTAAAATCAAAGGAGAGTGTTAAAAAATCTAAAAAACTTTTTTTATGCAGATCACATTAAGGACGCTGCTGATTATTTATCAGAATTGGTAACAAAACCAGGTGAGCGATAGTGCGCATAGGGAACTGTGCGCATACTGACTCTCTAAATGTACACGCAGATATTTTCAATGAATAATTTCAATTCAAAATTCTAGACGAACAAATCGAGGCTTATGTGTCGTTACTGGGAGAAATGGAGACGGCGGGAGACAGCCTCCTTATAGAAGGGAACATTCCAAAATCTTTTAAAGAGGCGGCAGTATAGTTAGTATTGAGCGATTGTTTGTTTTGAATACTAGAGTACAGTTTGTTGACACTATCTACAACACTGATTGCATTTACAGTCTACGTCAATTAACGTCGTATGATGACCAAGTTAAGCGACCAGACAGTACATTACAATCGTCTATTGAAGGAAAACTAAAAAATCTAATGGCAAACGTTGCGGCAAGGGGCTACACCAAATCAGTATTGGATGGTAGGTAGTTCATTCTAGCATACAAAGTTATCTATAACAATGAAAGTTATTATTAAAACCCATTAATCACAAATGTTTTTTTATAGGAGTCATCTCTCAATCTGCAAATTTGCTCGTGTCGTACATAATGCTTCAAGGTACCTATTTTGATCTATTTTGAAATGTAGTTAAATATTAATGATTACGGGATTATGATAGAAGTACAATACTAACGCATTTTTTATTTATTTGTTTAATAATTTATGTACACACTTGCAAGTAGGAAATAAACAGACAATATAGCACAGGATGAAAATGTTACAAGGGCACTACTTATTTCTTATAAAATTTCTCCAGTGGACTCGAGACAGGAAATTTGTAACTTACGGTAGGTTTAGCGTGTACTGTAATTCATTGGAAATATTATCATAATAAAAAATCTCTTATAGGTGAAAAAACGGAAGCCCTCAAAATTTTAATAAAACGAATGGAGGAACACGGCGGTAACGTACTTCTGCGGCATGGGACTATTCGTAAAACGTACGCCGATGGAGCAGAAATGTAACTTAAAATTTTACGAATACGTACTAAATAGTTCCAAACCTGGAATAAGTCGTAATTGTTAAACAATTACGTGCCGGTTACAGATTGCAACCAAAGAACACTGACCAACTGACGGTGTCAAGTGCGGACCCTGTAGTGGCAAGAAAGATTGAAATTAAACTTTTTAATTTAATGAGCCGATGTCCGCCAGAAAAACATCAAGCCTTAATGGATGGTAAGTAACACTTATGATACTGCGTTGTTTAAAATTATCTTGCTTTGATTTATGACTGGCTAGGTAACAATCGTAATTTCTGTTCTTATTTCAGATGTTATTGAAGATGCTACTATGTACTTGGCTGTGCGCTTTTTGCAACCACGTATGGCATTTATAGACACTTTGTCTCCGAATATAAAATTGATGGATACAGATTTACTTCACTAAATTTGTACGTTATTTTGCAGAAGTTATACAAGTTTGCAAGTGCATGAAGAACGTTTTTGTTCAGTGCGAGTTGTGGTGCGATGAGATATTGCGCCGCGTAGCTCGTCCATGTTGCACTTGCTCCCGACACGTATCGGCTCAAGCTCTTGCTGATTTAGCCCCTGCACACCAACTCCGTATCAGCCCGGGATCTTCGCGGGCTTTCGCCCCAGGAATCGAAATCTCACTAACTCAGTGTCCATCTAGACAAGCCAGAAGAAGTGACAAATCTTCGTCACGACCTTGCCCAGCCTCCAAACCCAGCTCGGATTGCAACAATCCTACTACATCGTATCTGTTATACTCTACTCGGTACCAGAGACATCCTTCAAGCTCCATTCCAACGAGACTGTCCCCAAAAACTCAATCGGATTCTTTACAAATGTCAATTCCTGTGTCTCCTCCAGGCGCAATGGGTAAATCGCGATCATTTTCCCCCATCCATTCGCAAGCGTTTGGAATGGTTCAATCTGAAAATGTTCAATTTGTACATACATATGAAACGTCATCGAGTCCACAAAGAGAAAACCAAGACACTGAGACATCTCCGTCTTATTACACACCGCAAAGTGAAATTTCTGAGACGTCTCCACCGACAGATTCTAGGAGTCCATTCTGGCAATCACCTACTACGATGTTCGCAAAAGTAGATACACAAAATGTCAACGTAGAGAGCGTGCCATCCCATTCCATTAGCACTGAAATTCCACGAAGAAGTACTCAACTTAGAAGAGGTTACTACAGTTCTCGTAAGTTAATGCGTCAGATGATTAATTCCTACCACACAATTTTAATAGTATAGTTAAGATAAAAAATATTATAAACTTTGCATAGGTGCACCAATAGTCACAACAGATCAAATGGCTGATTGGCACGCAATGATGGTCAGCTTGATGTGGAATGTTCAGGCGTGGCGTGACTGGATACAGGAGAATATTGACAGAGCTTTGGCGTTTAAACGAGAAACTGATGCACTATCAGGTAAATATGACAAACAGGCAGGGCGTCATACTACTAGAATGTATCACATTAAAATTATAATAATGTTTCCATAAACAATTTTAGCTGAAGAAGATGAAAGTTGGTCGACATTTCGGAGAAGGGTGGAAACTGAAGCTTTGCAGTGGCGTCAATACAACATTTTCAGTCGACAGCTAACACTGCGTCTTGCGCTGAGATATCGCGACAAACAAGTTTGTTATTCTAAAAGTTTGATTACTTTGCACAAGTTGATTTTGCAAAACGTTGGTTTTAATTAACATTATGTTATAGATCGTTTCTCCTACACGAGCGACGGTAAAAACAGAAATCTACTTGGATTGCCAACGAGAAATGTTGGAAATAATTGATATGTTTAATAGATGGACTAAGTGGCTTACTGTTGTTGTAAGTTACTGTTTGACGGCCACATTATTCTAATTCTTAAAATAACTGAACTACCATATTCTGTCCGCTTACATTAAATTATATGTCTCAAAATGTCATCTTTTAGGTAAAGGAAGCAGATTCCTTACCACAGCACAGCGATTCAGAAATTCCAATGTATGATTTGTAAGTATTTATCCCTATTGGTATGTTAATTGTTAAATTAACTATAATAACTTACCTACTTTTATATAGCTTCATTAATAAATTACGATATTTTGCACCAACCAGGCATTCTCAACATCACTTAGGGCTGACTAGTAGAAAATGCCATGAGGCATTAAGTATGCCTTTGTAAAGGTTTGCAAAACTTATAAAAATCAACGAACATTTTAATAAGTCGTCAGCCGTTTTATCCAAATAATTTCTGCTATAACAGACGCTGGAATCATTTCAAGATAAAAGTGGAAGAATATTTAGACGATTGGATCAAATATAATACACATTTGACCATTTGCTGGGAACACAAGTACAGGACGCTTATAGCTGGTAATCACATTTATCGTCTTTGTTGCCGAGTTCCGACGCTATAGAAGCGACTTTGAAAGGTTAATTTTAAAGCTGAAGGCTCTAGTAGAGAGAGCAAAAGCTTTTTACGTGTAAAGAAAGTTTTAAGGCTTATTTTCATTTTCACCGATTTTTTTTTGTGTTAAGAATACAAACGACCAACCACTGCCGCCCATAGACATCCGAGAAGAAGACGATCAATGTAGCGAGACTCGTGTCACGGCGCTATCGCTGTGAAAACGCCACTGCTAGACTTATCTATTGTTCTCTAATCTGTCTCAGCCGTACATATTTGGACTCTATAGCCAGATAAAACCATGAACCTACACTACTGGAGAAATAATTCAAATGATTTTAGTTGGTTCTTTCTATCCCTACACCATCGTGAATATTTTACCTATCATCGATTCTCTCCCCGATGTTATTTTGAACATCTATCTTCTTTTATCTACGCTACGTCCCTATGAATCTCATCACCGGTGTGCAATGTTAAAATAACAGCATAGGCGACCTGAGTGTGCCAACGCGCGCTGTGGCGCGGTATGGGGTCCGCCTCTGCAGGTGCTCCTGGCGTCGGGCACCTACACCCGAGCGTGTGTAGATGGAATAGTTTGGTGTGTGTGCAGAATGGCTGCCGGCGTGGCGGCGCGCGGGCCCCGTGTGGGTTGTAAGCGCTTGCGGCGCCGTGCCGAGCGGCGCGGTGGCGGCCGGCGTGTACGACGGGGAGATCACGTGGGTTGCGCGCACTACGCACAGGTAGGTCATCATCCAGCATTCACTGAACCACTATTGAGGATAGATCATGGGTGGTAAGGTCACAGTCAACGTCTACACGCCTTCGGGAACTGTGGTAGTAGTAGTATGGATACTATGGTTAACGCATATATAACGACTGTAATTAAAGGCAGTATTATTAACGCAGCTCGTGGTTTCACTCGTCTCCGATACCCCATACCTTACATGGCGACCCTGCCATCCGAGTTTGTCATTTCACTTCTGAACCAGAATTTAGAAACAAATGGTACTCTCACTGCATCAATACCGGTGAAAGTTATTGAATTTCTTATTGCAGATGCAATGTCTTGCCAGCCGCTCTACACCCTTCCAAACACTGCTGCTTAGTATACGCCGATGGCGCAGTGCATCATTACACTAAATATCAGGTGAACTTCATAAACATTCTGATTCTGATTTCGTTATTGATAATTTTACTATCCTATTTTAATGGTATGTCAACGCGAGACGCCGTTGCTCTTGGTACTGGATTCAACTGGTCTTAGTTGACTCTTTCCTATTCCAACAAAACATCCCACCGTGACGCTAGCGTGAAGCAAACAAAGGCTTCAAATTCAAAAACACTTAAATTTTTACCTCGGTAGTAGGTATAAAGTCAGCCACCAATTCGGAAGTTGGCCAGAGCGGTTGCCTAAACCTTGGCTCGTAGTGGGCCAGTGAGGAGCTGTGATGATGTTGAGTATAAAATAGTAGTAATGTGGTCAATTTAGGTGATGTGTAACGCCGAGGTGACGTGGGTGGCGTGGCGCGCAGGCGCGGTGGGCGCGCGCGCCGTGCGCGTCGCTCCCGGCGCGTACATCGGCCGCGTGCACTATCGCGGCTCCCACCTGCTCGGCGCCGTGCACGCGCCCCACTACCGCTGCCATGTTGTTATCTTCGGTCGACCCTTCGCCTTCAACTGCTATGAACTCCTGGTTCTCACCGCGCCGGCCGAAGGATAGCCTAGTGGATTGGCGAGTAGCGTTTTTTATTGAGGACATATGGCCCGAAATCCTTAGCGATTGATGCTGCGGAATAATTAAGTATCAAAAAATAAATCGCCAAGTCGTGATAATCGATAATTAGCAGAAAGCTACGAGATAACGTTTGAAGAGCTGACATTCAGCGAAAGCCGTGTTGCTGTGATCTTTCGATGAGACAGCAAATTTGCCTTTTGAACTGAGATAATTGATTTTGTGGCTTAAAAATCTTTGACTATAATGTCAACATTGTTTTATTGTTTTTGAATGAGTTGACTGTATCTTACGTTACCTATGTTTCTCACTTTGTCTTGTTTTACTTTAGTTTGAGTATATTTTTTTATTAAAAATTATTTATTACTTGTATAGTTTTATTTTATAGGCGGTAATCTTAAATAACATAATTGGTAAATTTTTACAGTCAACTTTGATTCCCATCGTTTGTACTTGTAGCAACGTGCACTCTTTCCACGGTTCCGGTACTGCCGACTAATCGCACAGTATCTCCAGTTTCGAACAATTCCGTGGCGTTAACTGCTCCCACAATGCACGGCAGTCCATACTCGCGAGCTATTACAGCACCTGTAATATTACGTACAAATGTAATAGGTCTATTCTATCTATCCCTCTAGAATACGTTGAGATGGAATTTTTCTGTGGAACTATGGTGGTTAATAGGACGTCTATTTGAATTTTTGAATGCACCTACCATGGGAAATAAGACCTCCCAGCTCGGTGACAATGCCAGAAAGCAAAGGGAAATATGGCGACCACCCGATATCCGTCGAATGTGTTATCAAAATATCTCCCTGCTTCAACTCTCCAATCTGGAACAGACATTATTTTGAAGTTCATAAATGCACGTAGTAAGAGGGCATAACATCTCTCGCTCTTGCATCGACCCGTAAATATTAATATAAACAAAAATAAAACTATGTAACTATTAAAATAGTTCTTATTAACCTAAACTACACAACCGCTCCAAACAATTGATCGCTGAAATGTGTAAATGTCCTGGAGTAATACATAAAATACTTCGTAGCTCAGTTGTTGCCGTGGGAAACTAATTCCCATGAAGAACGAATTTCACGCGGGATAAACCGCGGGTGGACGCTAGTACTTGCCTACTAAATGTATTTATCTTATATTTAGTAGAATACGACGAAATGAGAATCTGACCTTTTGCGAATCCGACCAAATGCTAACAAATGTTGAAATCTATTTTACACAGGAGTGACTTACCTCTGTAAGATCCTTCACAACACAAGCTCTCGCGACAGCTTCTCCACCGCACGCGGGAGTGCCTTGTAGCTTAACATCGCCGGATGTTATTTGCGGTCCTCTCGCCTGCAGGGGCTCTACCCAGCCAGTGTTAAGCTCGGCAAATTTGAGCTTAGCCCATGCAGGAAAATATTGTTGTCGTTGAATTGCCCTGTTAAATTATGAATTGTTTTTAAATTACTGATCTTACTTTCAACATCTCCTTCGGTTAGTTGGTAGTGTTGACTTAAAAATTACTTATTCCATCTTTCTACCGTGATGGTTCTATTAGCAAGGATAGATGGACAATTTTCATAATATGAAGTTTAAATACGGAAGTCTTGTCAGGTCATGAAGTATATTAAACATTTAAAGATCTTACTTCTTCAGAAGTGCCGGGTCCCTTGTGGCTATGAAGCTACGAAGTTCATGAACTCTAAAGAAGAAAACGAGGTCGTGGTGCGGTATGTACCACTGTTTGACGAGAAGGCGGCCGAGTTCGATGGCTGCGAGCCTCAGTTTGTGCACGGCCAGGATCAGGTGCGCCTTCGTGCCCTCACGATGCCGGACGGTGCGCCGGCAGATAGGTAAAACCCAACGGAGGACCTTCCTGAAATTACAACGAACATAAATCATTGCAAGCACCCCTTAAAAAAATAAAGGCTGCGTATGTCAAGGTGAACGTGTGCAAGAAGTGGTCTCCGGTATGGTATAACCTAAAAAACCTAAATCAAATTCGGAACTAAAATTAAATCAATTGCATTGTTATTACCAATTAAGGCATACTCATCATCGATTCAGTAACCAACACTTCGGTAACGCAGGTATTTTTCCTACTGTGGATTAAGAAGTTTCAGTCCAAATATTCAATTCAGGAGGCTTGGAAAGATCTCAAAAACTAGGGATGAAGGCTACAGGGAAATGACCATTCATTCATTAATATCCTTTTCTTGGATAACAGGTGGTTGGATGGTAAATTAAACAATCACCTGACCTTGTACTTGATTTCTGGGGAGTTTTTAAGGAGCTAAGTAGCTCATCGTCACTTTTAGTTTCCTGAGTGTCGCTTGTTTCCTTGGCGAGTCTCATTTGAGCAAGCACGTTCATCAACTCTTCGGGTACCAGCACCCAAGGTTTTGTCGACAGATCAAACTGAAATCATTTCAGAGAATTAGAACTTTCAACCATAGCAAGATCATTTATGAGTAATATCTCATATACTCTTTGATAATACCTCCATTATAGCCCTGTATCCGTGTTGGTCCAAAAATCGTTTAACATTCTGATGAATTTGGGGAAGATTCTTCTCGAGCCAAGACAAGGCGGTTTTGGGATCTTCAGCTCTGAACTCCTCTACGCGACCAGATTCATCCAACTGTCGGGCCAGTCTAGCTAACTCCCGTGGCACTTCTGCCGATAAGACATCACCGGAACTTAACAGCGAACCTATTTCATTACACTGTTCTAGTGTAAAATCTGAAAAATTATGAAGCGGATCACTTACAGCAGTGACGCTTGCGACACTTCATACAAAGGAAACGTTTTATTCTACTCCCCCCTACACCAGTGTCAGACTGTCCTTACACGTTTGGAATGGTGTGTGTCACACCATAGTGCTACCTCTTTGTTCCTACGATTCCCGTTTGCATGGAACAACTTTTTAGCCAGTTCGTAGCCTATCAAACCAACACTAGCGTAGTGTGGCAGAGCAACCTTAGTATCGCGGCCAAGGAACTCATATCGCGTAAGCTATTTCCTGAGATATTGAAACTGGTGCGGAGGGGTGAGTGTGATAGTGAGTTCTTTACGTCGTAATTTTTATAATTCTTTGCTTATAGGCGCTGTTTTTTTTCAGTTTGTTGAATGGTCTGTGGTTCAATTTCTCAATTACCTTGATTGAATATTTACCTTCTTTTCCTTCTAAAAGTACACTCATGGCTATAAACTGACTAAAAGTACTGGCAGCACTCGTAAGGCTATGGGCGTACGTGCATTTCCGTATGTCCTTTTCTGTATCCGATAGTCTGTTCAACAGTTGTAAGGGATCATTCGTGTCAGTATCTATATCCATGGCAGCAACAGTTTTAATCAGATTATTAAGGTGCATTTTACTAAAAAACAGTTCCTGAAAATTATACTTTAGTAAGTCACTGCCGGATTCAACTCTGCATAATTTTAAGAAGCCAATAAAACCTTTAGTTGCTTGATATGAACGCTCACTTTGTATTGTTTAATGATAAATATTGTACGAACCCTTAGCATTTGAATAATTATCAACGGCTTATAGTAGAACTTGGTAGCTCTCCTATGCAACGCGGTTTGAATAATGTCGTCAGTAGCTACTTTGTGACCGTGGATCGACATTTCCATCATTCGGATACCTATGTCGATTTTTTCAGGAACTCTTCGGTATGTGGTCTGAAATTTAAAAAAAAAATTTTTTTCAATTACCTGCCCAATAGCTTCATAATTCGCCAGCATGATATATGCAATACAATTTGTATGCGCCACAACACGTCATAGATAGGTAATCAATCAATATTGCAAGGAGTGTTTTTTGAGTGATTAACCATTTAAGCATACCTAACTACCTATATCGGATTCTGAGTCTTTTGAAGCAAAACTTAAAGCTTGACATGGTAGAGGGGTAAAATTTGGCGAGGCACGTTACGGAAGTTACATCAACGATGATCATCTTAAACTGTATTTTATTTAACGTCTGATCGATTGTTCTATGCCATGAAGTCAAGTCGTAGTAACATTTATTCGTTATCGTTTTGACATTCTTCTAGCCATCCATAGTATTAAATTTGTATTTACAGCCAATACCACAAAAGTATTACTTCTTACGTGTACACAGTGAACAACGCTCCCATTTTTTTTAATGATACCACCTTTATGTTTGAGAATGCTTACGTTATAAAGATCCAGTGCTAGTCTATAGTGAGTGGCGACGATGCTGGTGTCGTAGCGGTCTTGGTTGCTGAGGATGGCGCTCGCAGTGCCGTACGCGAGCGGCGAGTACACCAAGTCAAAGGACAACGGCGAGAACGGCCGCGGGAGAACCTGTGAATTTGTTGAAGTAACACGTTATCCGCGATTAAATTTGGTGAGGCGCGTTACGGAAGTGATGGTTACTGAAGTGATGTCATCTATCAGAAGTATGCCTAAACACTGTAATTTAATCACGTCTAAACGAGCGATCGAATTATTGGTAGAATAAATAAAATAATATAAATAAATAGAACGCTTACACTCTCACACCCCCTCACTAGTATTCCCTTTGCTGCGTGTGGTGGACACACACGGAAAACAACACAATTTAACGCCCAAGACCCGAGCATAAACATTTATCTGCCAAAAAATGTCTGCCCCGGCCGGGGTTCGAACCCGAGAGCCACAGCTCGTCAGGCAGGGTCACTGACTAATGCATTACGGTGTCGTCTAAACATAAAATACATAAAATACAAAAACAAAAATCCTTTTTTGTATCAAGGGATTCATAGTATTTTTATAGGAATGTAAATGGAATGGCAGAAATATATAGATAAAATTGCGTATCGAATGTTAAATAGATAAAGTAACAACTTATAGATAGAGAAGAACTTCCAAGGGTTCATTCAATGAAAGAAGACGATATACACCTACCCCAATTGATAGGTAATAAGGGAACAATAAGATCAATAAAAAGCGGACTAATTCGTGAACCTACCGTTACAATTACAACAAAATCTATATAAGGTGAAAACTCTTAGCACCTCGCCAGTATTTGCAAAAGTTGTGAGCTCATCATCAGCCATTATCGGGAAGTCCATTTCGTGTAACAACTCCTCTTCAGTCCATCGCTCCAGTGAAGTGATGGGACGAACTTGTAACAGGTAAATTTCGTCCTAAAAATTGTTAAGGAATTATAAAATATTGTCGGAAACTAAGGATCTACATCATGTCATTTTCATATTACATCTTTACCTTGCCGATAGCCCATTCAATATCCCTGCCTGCACCCCAGAGTTCCTCCTGCGACACTCCAATTCTCGCTAGTCTCAATATTTCTGCCTCCGTCAGACACACCACGGAACGTTTTTCTTCCGGCACGGCTTCCGTGTTAATTCCATCACCTCCAGCAGACACGCTTTGAGACTTGGAGCCGACTTCAATTTGTGTGATAGTGAGCTGATCGCCGTGCCGTTTGACGACAATGGTATCGGGTTCCACGGTTCCGGAAACTACGCTCTGAGGAGAGTATAAATCTGCATTAAATTTAAATATGTTTGAAATTGTTTAAATCAAGCATAGATGGTTTATTAATAATATGAAATTTGATTGGACACACCAACTTTTACACTCTCATAAAGATCACCTTGCTTCTCCAAAGCCCTCGCCTAGCATCACATCTACTTCTGCACTCTCCTAAAGACCTTGAAGCACGAAACCTTACCTCTCCGAGCCCGTAGTTGGCAGTGAGCAGCAGCCGCGCGGGGTGTCCGGCCGCTGGGTGGCGCGTGAACAGCACACCGGCCGCACGCGCCGGCGCCAGCGCTTGCACCGCCACTCCGCCGCCACACAGTAACTGCTGCCCGTTCTGTCTGTACAGAACAACTTTACGTAAATATCTAAACATTGTACAACTGGTGTCCACACTCCCGCGCTTACAGCACGGCTGCAGTGGTCCATTTGCTGTCCGTGTGTAAGAACTCTTAGCGTAGAGACAAATCTGACGAAAAAACACCAGCGAAAAC
>DWLO01000717.1:0-18215 GCA_018245335.1 Dalla quadristriga | reverse complement strand
AACGCAACGCCATTTGTATAGCACGCTACTGTGACGTCACTTCGCTCAGGTCTCATCTTGTCGCGCACGGGTTATACTAACCTAAAAACTTTAATGGATCCATTTACGCATACATTTTTAAGAAAATTCTTTACACTGGACAGCAGGTACAAATTGGTATAGAATAAAAAAATCTCTTTTAATCAGGTTGGTTGGATGGTTTTGTTTTACCTAATTGGTTTGCCCTGAATTGATGTATTAAAAACCAAGATTAAGTAGGTACCTTGAAATACAATTTTTTTTACAAAAATAATACCTTTAAGTATTTTTCTTCTGTAGCTTCCGAATAATAATAATTGATACACGAGATTACATTCTGTACAAGCAATATTCTTAAAAATTGAATTAGGTGTTAGTTCTTTTTATAAAATTAACCTCGTAAACGTAACCTTGATTTTCAAACACAAAAACCTCTATGACAAAGGGCCCTTTCACAATCGCTATGTCTTGTTTGTTAAGTAGATAAAAAGGTGGTTTGTCGTTTATTTACGAAGTACGAAGTAAGTTGCGTGGAAGGAATAAGTATTATTACTTCCATGGAAGTAAGGATCTAGTGTATCTAATTTGTGTTTTACTGATTTTTTTAAAATTTGGAAACGGTATATATTCCGCCAAATAGACAACGGGGAAACTAATAAGAATTAACATGAATTTAACGATAATAATTTAGAAAACACAATCAGAGAAATGACATAAGAAAAGATTGTTTTACTGTTTAAAACTTTAATAAACATACATTTATTAAAACAATTAATTTTTGAATAGTTTAGCGAATACAAACTACTAGGTGCGTATGCATTATTGCAAAATGAACACTGTTTGGTAGATCTGTGCATTAAAACTACATTCTATTAAATGCAATCTAAATTAAGTTCTAGTGGGGTAAGAAAGACTAATGTAGCGAAAATCTTCTATAGAAATCGTCAACTTATTCAGTGCTAAGCTAAGCAACTGCGGTCAACTGTAGAACAACCGGACATACAGTGCACTGGTGTCAATTAGTGCAGTGCAACCCATGTTCATAAAACAAATCGTATAAAATCAACATACAAATTTTGTAGCCCTGATGGTGGCTAACGGGACGGAGTCCGTAGCAAATATTTTAAAGATAAATAGTCTTTACATAATTTAGTCTTGAGCTATTTAGTGCGGGGCACTTCAACCATATAAGTATCTAAACGATTCTGCCCTGACTAATAATGTCGCGATCTCATCGCATGATGAAGCCAGGCCGCTAAAATAAAAATGTCGGGCGGGTGTTACCCGATGTTCTTTCAATCATTCTTTAGCATTGGTCATCATTGGAATGTTTGCTCTACTGAGAATTTAAATAAGTATCTAAATAATTATGTTTGTTCATATTTTTACAGTAGGTCACCATCGAAGTCACCATCAATTAAACTTATAAATGATACGAGGATACGAGTATTTGGATTCTTTTATACTATAGTAGCCGAGCGACCCTTTATGCAGATGATTTTTTTTTATATTATAGTGTTAACGGTATTTTATTAACTAAATGCTATCTCAATGTTCTATGTATCCAATGTTCGTTCAAAAACGTGTTGTAGCTCATTTCCTGTTTAATGTTATGATCATTTTTCATTTAAGTATACTGTTAAGTATGGAACACTCTATAAATTTTGATAATTCTAGCCACGAGATCTATTCAGTCACTTTTAATTATCTACAATGCTGCAATGTTTAAAAAAGGCGAAAAATTTTGTTGCAATTTACAAGCTAAGCTCTTACTTTATCAATCTAATTACAAGATTGTCTGTTTGAAGTTTAATTAATTTACTTTATGTAACAAGTTGCATTCCTTGTTGCACTGCAATATGTTTTAGAAACAATAAATTTGATAATTATAACAATAAATATTTTTTTGCATCTGAAGTCCAATTGTAATACAACTAATTCCATTTGTGAAGTGTGATTACTTTTACCTACCTACCTTCCTACTTTCGAGATGTATTTAATTTAAATATATCTTACTTTTAAACATTAACCAGCCTCTCATATTACAACCTCTTAAAAATTACAACAAGAAGTATTCTTATAATAAGCACAACATTTTAAATAAGACACTGCATTAAAATAGGGTAAGAGTTAAATATTTAAATTCGGCGACTTTGCAAAAGAGGCCTCCATTCTTAGATTATAATATAAAAAGGTAGATATGGTACGCTCATAGATCGCGTTACTGAAAAATGGGTTAGATGCAAATACACGTAAACACTGACCCACACAATTTCAATTCTTGAATAGTGCACAACAACTGGGACAGTGAAACTTACTCAATGTGAATTCCGTGCCAACAAGACTATGCTTCGAGAGCGACTAAACGATACATGTGACGCTGGTCATAGGTTTTGAGATCACGCGCGATAGACAGGTAACGTATCTACTTTTCTTTAGAATGAATCTAAGCCTCCATTGGTTACCTTCACAATCTTAAAAAACTAGTGCGGGTTAACGAAACCCTTTCATTCTTATTTAATATACAGATCAGTTCATACATATGACATTGCGAGTTAACATTTCCCATAAATAATTTGCAAAAATATCTGATAAGCACTAAAAACAAGGAAAAAGTATATATTTCTGGTTTTAAATGACGGCACTATCTGATTTTGTTGAAAATTACCTACTGACAAACACCTCGCAATACAGAACTGTCATGATGCAGTGTCCTTGAACACAAGAGTTCTTTTGAAACCGAATAGGATTCAATTTTAACACGAAAGAACAATCACTTAAGTATATCTAGGTAGATGATAAATTAACAAGTTTTTAAAAAACAGTGCCATTAAGTGAATCATTCACACATAAATTCCTTACTGTTCGAAAATCGAACTGCTACTGATTTATACGTTGGTTGGTTCTACTTTAATAGGTATGTTTGGCAGACACTGGGCGTGGACCTGTGCCTGGATCTGCGCTTGCGTCCATCCCTGAAGGCGGTATTGCTCGCACCGCTGCTTGTTTTCGGGGTTGTTCATTACGGACGCCACGAACTCTGTAGTCTCCTTTTGCAATTCAATTATCTTCTGCTGGATTAATCTGTTTTTGTGCATGAGAGCAATTGTCTTCAATGCTAATTCGAGTATGAGGCGATTTTGAGCTACCTTGTCGACTCGCGGGGGGCTTGGGCAGGGCGCCTGCGGTACAGGGCAGGGCGCCTGCGGTACAGGGCAGGGCGCCCGCGGTACAGGGTTAGATTCGACACTGGGGATCGTCGGCGAAGCTATCCACTGCAGCCTTTGCAGCCGTCTCGCCTCACGCAGACGCGTTATCTGAGACCCTGAAATAAAATAAAATAAGACTTGAGACATTTGTATTGCGTACCTACATAGCAGAATAGGAAACCTATACAAACTATGTAGTTCTGAGTTCTACTCAATAAGTATGGGATTTAACAATCAGTACGACTAGCAAAACATGGTAAACAAAGAGTTCTCGCAAATTGCGCACAAAATAGTCATATCGAAGGTTCAGTTTAGAACCAACAACGACCTAGTCAACGATTCTGAAAACATTACCTCATACACCATATATTTCTATGGTTTGAAATTAACAATGATGACGATGTGGAAGCTACAGTCACGTTTCAATACCGTACGTAATGTTCAAAAATCGATCGCCAGCCGCCCGCAAAAACGCAACGTATGTTGCAGCCACGTGAGACCTCCGCTTCGGAGTATTTATCACTGAGGTTGTTTTGTCGAAAGCTTATGTAAATTTTCATTTAATTAGTGGTTAAACGCTCCCAATGCGTAGATTGTCTGTTTCTTTGTTATCCATTATGGGCAAAACACCTCTTACGACTATCGGTACAGGTATCTACCGGATCTTAATCTCGTTTACTCACGTGGGCTAGCTGTATGCTCTCGTTATGAACGCCACAGGAATTTAATGAAATATTCCGTTTGCCGAAATCATTGTAAAGGTAGGCAGAGAATCAGAGAATATCGTGGGTAGTGAGGTGGGCAGGTGATACGTTGGTTCTATCAATTGCCATGCCTATGTCTTCTTTCAACATCTGCAACCCACGATTCAAGCCGAGGTTTATTAAACAGTAGGTATCAAATTGTTATTAATTATCAATTTGCAAAAATATTCCTGTATCGAGATCAAGGCATGCCATTCAAATAACGCGAGCATTCCCATTAATAAATCATGATTTACGGCAAAGCAAACAAATATATTTGGAAATCAAATTCTGATTCTATAATGTTGTTCCTTAAGAATTTTGGAAGTAGAAGTTGAACAATCGACTAGATAGATTTTAGGTTCAGCCAAGGATTAATAAGTATTGACTTGACTAACTATTAAGTTATGACGAGATATTACAAGGCAATTTAAAACGTATACGTAAGCGATGATTATACGTCACCTTAGACCGTATGTAACGAAGCAGACGAAGTGGTTTGCTCGTTGAAATCTAACGTTGCACACGTGCATGACGTCAATGAATATATGAGTAGTAGTAACGCAATATAAGGCCACAAATGCACTTTTTTTAAAATTGACGTGACGTGATTGTGAACGTAGGTAAACATTAGCCAAGAATGCATTTAGTACTACGTCTGAGACGGTGTCGATGCGTGCATGACTGGGTTTATTAGTTCGTTGAAAAGATCCTTTTGACTGTTAGTACGAACTTATCATTTAGTATGAAAGTATGTACTCGGTGAAAACTAACTTCCGATTAGGTTAGTGTTTTTTGTTTTGTTTATTTAGACTAATATGCGAAGTAAAATGCAATTCTACTTCTGGTCATTTTTGTTAAGATATTTCTATAGTACCTACATGAATACCTACCTTTAAGTAATTTTTTTAAATAAGCTGTTACGATTTGCATATTTATGATGTGACATTTTGTGTATTTGAGTTATATTATACAATAAAATGATTTCGTAATAAAAGCGTGTTCATGAACGTAACTATGAAAGGATGTAGACTACATTATGTAGAGCGGTTCAAACGTAGAAGTTCAGTTGAATGACCTGTTATAATACTTGCAGCTCAGTGTGTAAAGTAAGGCGTCCTGCAGACTCAGATCAGCAGAATCGCAGCGCGAGCGGGCTAACCAGTTGATCGGTATGGCCGATGTATTTGCAAATTACCGAAACATGCAGTTGTTAACAAAAACGGATAGGTACCGTATAAATAAATATACTTATTTGATTAATCACAAATGTACCAGGTCTCCAATAAAGGCGTGAACATTTTAATAACTTTCTCTGACGAACTCTTTGTTTACATGTTTCAAATGGCAAACTTATTCAAGTAAATAGTTTTTATTAATTACTACGACCACTGCCAAAATACTGAATTATACACGGTAGCATCAAGTCCTGAAAATTAACGTAGCTTCGAAATTTTCATTATCGGAAATTGTATTTTATCCGATAATATTTTCATACTACACTAAATCAAATGCAATTTAATGTATCGCGGAAAGTGTTTAACATTTCATCTTACGGAATTATTTAAATCCATCTTTTTATGTTATAAATTTAGTTTAAGGTATTTATTATGTAAGCTTCAGAATGATATAGCTGCCTTTTTGTGCGGTAGGTCAGTGTCTTCCCCAAGCTTTCGGAATTCTGTTTCTATTGAACGATAGATTAAAAGCGTCACTAACCTTTCTTAATTTTTCTCGTTCTCTTCTCACACATGTTGTCGGAGTAACACAGTTTGCTAGTAACACAACACTTGGGAACTAGAGTCCCAGGGAATTCCAAAGTAGGTATCAAACGTTAACACAAGACGCGTGCGAACTAGTTGAGATCCGAAAGCGGTGTGGAGTTGACTGGCGCTTCGAATGGAAATCGAAGGCTGGGCGCCTCGTGCCCGCGTGTCGCGCCTCGCAACGTCAGAGTGAGTGAGATGGAAAGTTGTATGGACGGTCATACGAAAATTTTACATTTTCCACTCACCAGTACTCACCACCAGGAACGTGGTGAGTATACACCAACTACCACCATTTTTATTTGATGTGATGAGTATAGCAAACGGGCCTGCAGTCCCAACATTCACTGTCGACAGTGGGCAATGAAAAACTTTGAATAGGACTGTACGAGGGACTGTTGGATTTATCTCAAACGGTTTTTTAGTTAAAGCCCTTAGTGTCTGTACCCGAAGGATCCCATTTAATTCACACTGCCAACACTGTTTAAAATATTTCTTTATTTCGATATGTTACGCGCACGAAATCTCAAGCACTCCCTAGTACTCCATCAAATTAAAATATCAAACTCGTCATCAACTCCCTCACTGAGGGGTTAGTATCCCTCCCCAATAATTGAGGTAACCCAATATGAAGACGCTCCCTCATATACTTAGATAAACCGACCTTGTAACCAAAATGACTAAGTATTCGCCGTCATTCAGCAAAACTCTACATACTCGTAACTCTACACGTCAAGTAGGTTAAAAGTTGTGGGTAAGTAGTTTTTCAGTCAATAGCTAAATTCCCTGAAAATTAAATGATTTTTGAGTATCATTATCGTTCTATATACGAGTAAATATTAAAATACGTACCTATGATGTTGAAATTATGTTTTTGACGTATTCGTCCTGCGTCGACAATTATTATTGGGGTGATGGCAGCTCTAAGCACAGCTAATATGAGGTTTTTTGGATAAGTTATATCCACCAAATTCGACTATCAGTTAACTGTTATAATTAGTTACCATAGCTAAAAGTATGATCAACAATAAAACGAGGCCGTTCCCTTGGCTTCGCCCGAAAAATTCCCTTATGTATCCCACAGGAGTCCTACCGTGCAATTTTCCGGCGTAAGAAGTACCCAATAACTCCTTCCCGCCAATCACTCCGTCCTGTAAACTATCTCTGCAACTTTTTATGTATAATATATAACATATAGTTTTAATGAGGATTTTAGATGATGCAGTAAGTACATAATTTTAAAATTTATAGGCATAATTTTTTAATTTATTTGTTTTATAATATATTTTCATTTTATTGTAGGTATATATTAATTATGTACTTAACCATAAGTATGTTGAATAGTGGAATTTAAATATATTTGTAACTTTACAAAGACCCCGATAGAAGAAATCGGGGGGAATGTTATAGTGTAATAAATAAATAAACTTTCTCTGTAAAAAATCACGTAGCAGCGTGAAAGAAGGTCAAACGAACAAACACAAATTCACATTTATAATATTAGTATGGATGTAAAGCCAACAATAGCCCTGACGTTAGTCGATTTCATAAGGTTACGTGTATGACTCTCGAGCTACATTAACCACGAGTGGACGAATTGTATAACAGTATCAGATATGCACTCGCATGGTCGAACACGTGCTCAAAACCGTTGGACTATCTCATTTCACAGTAGAATAGTTGGTTGTAGATTGTAAATCTTTTTTAAAAAATGATTTTTGTAAAAGGTTTTTAGCTTCTTTTTTATTCTGATGTATAACGAATGTATAACGTATGTATGTATGTGTAACGTACGTATGTATGTTTAACGATGAAAACTACTGATGAAACTTTCATCACAATCCGATCAGTAGTTTTCGCGTAAAAGAGTAGATAACAAATTTTAATATCCACCCTTACAATCTCTCTCATTTTTAATATCAGTACTTGTATTTAAGTAAATCTCTTAATTTATTTCGAATGGTGAGCTGGAAGAGCTCAACCTAGTAAAGTAAAGTTTATCTATATTATAGTGTGTTATCTATGGTCGGCACTCTAGTATAGTCGTAGCTCATAGGCGCGCACGTTGCGCTGACGCCCGCGACGTAGCGCAGGCGTGGCCGCGCAACGCGACCCATGAGCCCGTGAGCGTGACTCATGCCGCGACGACATTATGCAGCACGCTGCTAGATAACTAATGACAATGACTGGGTGATTCTCACTGGGAATTTTTAAAGTTATACAACCTACCAGCAATTCAAGGGTTTCGTATAAACATGTTTACTGCCATGCATTAGATTGTGTTAACCTCTTTTTATTTCATCGTAAATTAAATGAATGAAAATATATTAAAAATGCGGTTCTCTGAGGACTTCTTACTGTAAGTGTGACGGGTAAATAAACCTTTCCGACCGAAACTATATAGAAAAATAGTATGAGAAAAACCAATGCGGTTATTTTTGCTTTTCAAAGTTGGTAAGACGTAAGCCGTACGCCGTTAATGAGAAGACGTTATGTAAGCAGCTTATGATTCTTCTGAGACGGCCTTGTCTTTAATTTTATGAGGTACCTACGGTCTACACGTTTACTTTTATTTGTCGTGTAATGTTTCTTTGCGAATGCTCGTTAATGAATTACGAATTATTTCCCCCCTTTTTCCCTATCAAAAACAGGGTATATTAAAATTAAAATTTGTCCTATAACGTCGAGAGTCACACTTTTCAAAAGTCTTCCTGGATTTTTAAAATCATTGAACTTTTTAGAATAGCGAGCGAGACAGATGCAAAACGTGACAAGCCCTTAATATTGAATTTTTATTAATAAACCATACTACTCATGTGAGTTTTATTTATAGCGCTTACACACACGGATACACGTACCTACCTATTTTTCAAATTATGTTTTAAAATTTTTTTATCAAATCGACAAAAGACCAAATTAGGTACCAATATTGAAAAGCAAAAAAAATTGTTTTACTATGTTTCTTCCCACTTTTTACTAATATTATAAATGCGAAAATTAGTTTGTTTGATACGCCTTCACGGCTAAACCATACAACCGATCTTCGTAGAATTTGGTAGCGAGTTAATTTGAGTCACAGAGGTGATAAGATACTTTTAAATCCAAATAATTGTACAGATCCCAAGAAAGTGGCCACATCATAAGTTTAACGCGGACGAAGTCGCGGGCAACAGGTATAGTATATATACAGTATAGTTATAATACTATTACGTGATGCATAGTTCACGTACTGCGATGTACTAAATGTCTCAATTATAAAGTTGGGGTAGAAGCAAATCAAAGAACATTGCCAAAAATGCCCTTTATGTATTTATGATAGCGGTGGAAATTATCATAGAAATCGAAAAGTTGTATGCACGAGTTTGAGAGGTCAGGACCGTTTTGCGTTAAGCTGCACCACAGATATATCAAGCAAAGTGACGCATGTGTTCGACGTTCAAGTGTTTTAGTTTAAATGCACTTTCTACTATTTATAGCTCACTATGTCGAGGTTGGACGTCCGATATTGTTGTCTAATACCCGTGGCGCGTCCTCGAATGTAAGAAGAGCATCACGTTTGTGGAATCTCGTGGCAGCAACGTGCTTATTGTTGATGCCATGACTCGCTGAATTATCGCGTTTGTCAGTTCGAGCAAAAACTATTGTTGGAGGAATGAAAAACAAATTACTTATTTACTCGTTGTACTTAATTAGTGACAACCCATTAGAGGCCCAGTGTTAGGCACGTGTTTGTGCTTACCCTACGACTAAAAGGGATGGGACCGTACCACCACGGTAGTCCAGTGTGGATTGGTTAGTCGCCAAACCAGCTGTCGGAAGTTCAACAGCATCTAAAAAGGCTTAACGACTGATATCTAATGATAATAATTGTAACAACCTTATTTTATATATTGTCCAACGATCTAAAAACCCGCGTCACGTTTATCGAATGTAGCTGCCATCAACGTGGGTGCTTGTTGAGATGTAATGGCTCGTGGAATAATCGCGTTTGCCAACACGATGGAAAAAAATAGATATACGAACAAGTATGTCTTTTAACTGGGACAGTTAGGCGAAATCCGAAACACGACGGAAAATTTTAATTACAATGGTACCAATTATTTCATTTATGACTGATTTTAAAAACAAAAACGACCACAAAATTTTGACGAGCAAATAAACAACATATACAGCCTGGGTAATCATAAACATGCCAGGCTAGGTAAGGTTAGGATTAGACTTTTTTAATTATTTCTTTTATCTCTACTCGGTTCTCGGTAAGGCCTCATTCAAACGGAAGGATATACGAGTATATACGTCATATATAATTTTCATATAAGTACCTAATTTATGTCATTTGTCCTATTCCGACCATGCGGACTGATGAACTGAAGAGTACACCGGGAAACCGCTGAATTCAGGGGGCACAGGACCGGTCAGTGTACCGCTGATTGGGGGTGGCCTATGTCCAGCAGTGGACTTTAAAAGGCTGATGGATGGATACCTAATTATTCGCAGTAAAATATCGAGAAATATTAGAGAGATGCGAAATATGACAGCCCTCATAAGCCGATCCCGTTACATAACCGTCGGTTTGGAGCCTTCGGAAATTTCCCACTCTCGGGTGGTTCACTTAACTAACCCCTCCACCCTCCTCCACCGAGCACTGAACCTATGACCACAGAGCAATGAATACTACGACGTAGTCCGTAGAGACCGTAGACAATAATTATTATGTCAAGGTTTTTTAGTCTTTACACGTTTATTATGCGCCCAATCTATACGCTGTAATTCAATTATTTCAAAGCCCGCGCTATATTTTTTAGACAAAATAAAATAATATTATTGTAAATTTACAAGTTGAGTTTTCGGGCTGTTACAGAAAAAACAAAAAATAAATCGGGGGTCTACCTATAGAAGAAATATCAGAACGGGATATAGGCGAAAAAAAATTAAGAATCTCTGTTAAAGCTTTGAAATCAAACAGGTTCAATCTATAACTCAAGCTGTGCAGATCTTTGAAGACTTAAATCCGCGATTGCAGATGCGGATCTTAATTTTATTTAAAGAAAATTGTTATAACTGAATCGGTTTTTTAGTTATAGCTCTAAGCGTCACTACCCCTATTTCACTGTTTTAAATTTTCTATATTTCAGAATTTCACGCAGATGAAGCCCCTGGCACTCCTAGCTTTTGATATGTTTATCAATAACTGAAGTTAAACATTAATGCGTTAAATATATTAAAAAGTAATATTTCTGCCTTTTCAGGCTCCAGTTTTTGCGCAGCATGCAACATATCTGCAAACGCATGAGCTCCGCATGAGCTCAAATCGATGCGGAAGCTCCGCAATTGTGAATGCAAATATCCGTAACATCCCTGACTCAATCCTAACACCATTTTTATACATTTATAACTTTCTATTGTGAATCAAAGACGGCAGGTTAGTCTGTCTATCAACATTTGTGTAACCATCCCATGTCACGTTTGTGTAATCAAGTGCCCCACAAAACATCTTATGAAAAGATAATATCATTTGGTCCTAATAACCCAGGGTTGAAATTTTTTTTTTTTTTTATGTGGTGAGAATAGCAAACGGGCATGCAGTCCCACCATCCACACCGAAATACCGACCTACTAAGTACGATTTGTTTCCCAAAAACATACTTTCATAATCTTCATTAGTAACATATCATTAATATTGATTTAATTAAGTACCTACCTATATGGATTTTCAATATGGATCTTATCCGAAATAATAAAATATTATTATTATTTTGATAATCATCATCAGATTGGCTGTCTTATCAACGCCCTTATTAAATCTTGTCTTATTTTTGTGTATGTCACAAAAATGTGCAATGTCCTGAAGGAAGTAATTTTTACAAACTCGGCCTCTGTGGGCATCCCCTTTAGTAATAATCTTTGGCGTTTTTGGAAAATCTAATCTTCTAAGGCTGTTATTTTTATGAGAAGTCTGATTCTGAGAACTTAAGTATAAGTTTGAGTATGAATAAGTGTTATTGATTCACGTCAGAAGGCCACCACAATAATACAATTTACCATGCTATCGCATGTTGAATAAATGTGTAAACCCATTTCAGGGGGCATTCAAATCGACGTATTTATTATCTAAATTGCGACAGCCCTAGGTCACGTTGTGGCCACGATTCCGCAGTGCACATGGCTTACCTCATGGTTCGGCTCACGCCGCTCACGTTGCCACATTGACATCGACAATACATCACACCTATATGCGACATCTAACATCAAAAACATTTGACGCTTTGTCACGTGGCTACCCAATATTAATACATTATTGAATAGGCCACTTATGTTCAATTTATAACGGCCTCACGTGGACATTAATAATCGAATCAAGGACTGCATCGACCGTACGTATAGCCTTGCGAAGCAGATGATAATGTCAAGATAAATTATAGGTCATTATAAAATTAGTCGACATAGTTAAGTAAGTATATGTTATATTTTTTATTATATATTAGTCAGTTTTCATTAACACGGGGAATCCTTGTGCGGGGGCGTGAGTGTGTAAGCGTGTATTTACTGGCATTATAATTACTTATAAAATAAAAAAATTAAATTAATAACTTTTGTTTTTAAGTTAGTTAAGCATAGTTTAGTTTTGTAATCTAATATTAATTAGAATAATGATACATTACCTAACATTGTATTTAATTTGTTAACATTTAATCATTACTAGTAAGTAATTACCTATATGTAAATTGTTTAGTTATGAAAATTATATAGGTAAGTACCTAGTTGGATTAATTAACTTTATAGCCACTATATTTTACCACTCACTGATCACAAAATGTGGCAGGTAGGTTCCTTATCCTTACAGCGTGTATTACGAAATCTACCCCTTAGGGCTTAGGAAATAGGGATTAGGAAATTTTGTGAATAAATATAGGTAAATTTATAATATATTACATTTATTAAAATATTGATTTTATGAACGACTCTCATACTTTTTTAACTAAATAAAATCATGCTTTACATTTATGGGATCATTTTAACAGTTTACATTCTTGGGGTGACACTACGATATCCGTACCGAGTGCCCGAGCTAACTACGCTACTGGCACCTAGCCGGCCTTGACGGCCCTGCTCGCGCCCGCCTACATAATGCATCACACGTGGGACTCATACAAAATACAGTGATTCTAAACAGGCATTTCCCTTACAAGTTTTCCCTTGAATACTCTAACGGGTTATTTGGGAGAATCCAAAATTAAACTGAATCGATGAATTTCAATGAGGTTATGTCTACAGCATGCGCCAAATTCTCCGAATACAAAACACGAGGAAAACATTATAAACGACGAAAGACCCACACAGTACGCAGACTTTCCATGCTTCTTATTATAATTGTGTTCTATACATGTCCTGGCTGACTGACTGACTAATTCATCATCGCATAACCTAAACTACTGAAGCTAGAAAGATGAAATTTGGACTATGAGGACGTAAGTTAAATAGGGGTTGAAAGGGTTTGAGAATCCGCCGAGCAAGGTCTGTGAAAACTGGTATTTCGCTTTTTGGTTAGAAATAAAGAAATCTATGTTTTAACTTTTTGAAAATGTGTTTGAAAATCCGCCTATTTTGAAACATGCTCTATAAAAATGAGTAAATATTTTACTTTCTGGTTAAAATTAAAGATTTTTTGACAGAGTATTAAATTGATGTTTGGTACATTGATTATTTTAGAGCGCGTGCTCACTATAGCCATCTCACTATTTACGTATACATGAAATAGTTGCATCACTGTCATTTTAAAATTCCATTGTCATCCATGATTGGTCCTTGATCCGTCCGCTTCATTTTCAAGTGAGAATCGATGCATCCTCTTTAATAATATAGACCATACATTCCCAGCATTATTTGATCCAAAGTAATCCAAACTAACATATTGGAAGCCTTCGATCAATCAAACTAATATTATAAAAGAGAAAGTGATTGTTGCCTTCCACGTTTTTAACGCTGTTACGGAGAAATTAATGAACGTGATTTTTTACATAGGCATAGTTTATAGGCCGGAGAGTGAAATAATTCTTTTTATTCCAGGAATATGCACGGTTCCTGTTGGAAATTATTATTATTATTATTTTTGTTTACATTTCATGTCTCAGCTATATTGCCGGACAAAGAGGAAACCACGGGCTGAGGCTAAGTGCAAACCTATACATACGGATGGTGATGATAAATAGTATTCACAGCGGGAAGCTGTAAAACGTTGCTTGCGCTCGTTACGCGGCGGCCGGTAATGCATACGGACAGTCGTCCCGTCTAGTCACGTGGCCTGCGGTCACGTGCGTGTCTGCAACCCTGACACACATCGCACGCACACTGACTGCTGACGGCACGGCCACTTCTCATTTGTTGTATTGTAACCACATTATTTATTAAAATCTTTTATTTAGCTTGCAATGTTTGTTAGTTTGTGTGGGTCAAATCTTGCAAGTTGAATTAGAACCACTTCCACTTATCCAACCGTCAACAGCACGTAGGTACACGATACTCATTTAATAATGAAAACCCGTTCTAAAGTCTACCGTTGGCTTCATACTAGATATCTCCTCAGCGGTCAATAGCACAGACACGAAATTTTGTATACGCACTCAACTAGGCCAGCACGGTCTAAAGTCCACCACCCTTAAAAGAAAGCTTCCTTTTAAAAATGTTTTTTTACTATTAATTTATTTTAAATGAGGGAGAGCTCGCGACGTCGTCAGCGTGATATTTTGAAATACATTTTAAATAGTGAAACAGGCGCAAATTATAACCTTAATTGGACGATGGCTTATGTAGGATATATTTAATATATAGGTAGTAGTCTTCTTAGTAAGAATGATGTGGAGAAAGGTTTACTCATGGGTACCAACTTTCCTTCATTCATTCATTGTCTAGTTTGAAAACAATGCTTGATATTATGAATATGATAGTTTCCCACGAGCCATCATGTGGATTACCGTTTCAAAAGTTAATGGTATCTCATTTAAATATCCAGTGAATACCACTACATTTCAATCTTAACTTAATTTGTTATCTTCTGTTTCTGGCTTTCTTTCCTTTTGCTTCCTCTGTTTCCTCTTATGTGTGTTTAGTCATCACGCATTATTGAATGTTTCATGTAAATTTTCCTTATGATCTTTTATTGTGCACCCAACCTTATTCCGTAGATGTATTCTTTGATTCCTCATCATTTGGTTGTCTGTTAGAAATCGCTGCTTAGCGATAAGACCCCGCCCTTGTACCTTAGAATTTAAGTATTTTTTGTGTAATTAGAGTTTAGATGGTGTACAATGAAGAGTAGAATAATAATAATATCTCAGTTATTGTAAGAGAAGCTAATTATAATAACTTAATATTATTTTGTATAATTGTCCAAAGAATATTAAAATGCATTATGATTATGACGGATATGCTATGAAAATACAAAATCCGTCGAATTTTCTGTAAGCAAAAAATAAAAATACCAGCAGAGGTGCTTGGATTCATGCGCAACATCGGTAGGCGCGCGGTCACGTGGACTGACACGCGTCTACCAAATCGAACGCGTTGGCGTTGTCTAGACGAAAATAGCGCCGCCTGGTACCTACTTGGAATACAGATAGCAGGATAACGCGGCGTAGGTACTTTTATGGTTTAAAAATTAATATTAGGACTGAAATATTACTATGAACACTGCACTGGTCATCATTATTACCACGCACTACCTTTGTGTAATGAGCTTTCTCTTGAGGCTTGGAGAAAAAAACTCGGCTGTGGAATTTGTTTCCGTCTTCGGACGATGACCGCGCTTACTCGACGTCCTTTCAGACTATCTAAGCATATACCTGCTCAGTGTGTCTTTGCTGTACTTATTATAAATATATATGTCCTGTCCTGCCTGACTTACTGATTCATGAACGCCGAGCGGAACACGCTGAATCTAGGCCCTTGTTGACAGTAGGTCACTTTATAAATATAAATAAATATTTTAGAAAATTCTATCCGTGACGGGGTGAAAGTGATTTCACTGAATATAATTATAGATTTAACTTATAGTCACGTGGTTCAAAACGTGAGTTGCAAGTTAACATTGTTATTTAAGTACACGTATAGAATTTAAATTAGATTGATAAGTAAGTAGGGACCTACAGATCGAATAAGAATTACTTAGACTTAAATAATAATAATTGAATAATATAATTTATTTATCTGATTTTTTAAGTTTGATCTGGCATTTCTTTTCTTGGTTGTAGTGAAATAATATAATTTTTACCACAATTAGTTAGAACCTAGAGAAACCTAGAAAGAAACTGTTTACTGGTTTCTTATTATACCTATAATAAATAATTTAATATAGAGCCTAGCAAACTATTCAAAAATATTCACTAACTGATGTCAATACTTTGCCCCATTTTACCAACCACCACAAATTTTAGAGTAAGTACACCTATATTTAAGGGATCCTTTTTTAATAAGGGGTTTATTTCTATTTGTATACTTATTACCAATATTAAAGATGGTAACTTAAAGAAGAGTTCCCCCAAATTTAGTGGACCCCTAAACCTTAATGGTGGTTGGTGATACCTAGCATTTCTGTCAGCCTTACTGCTGCTTCAAACCTAATTTTTTTGAAGGTTACATAGAAATCGATATAAGGGTGGGTTAGATTGGATTTATCCTTTTTATAACTTCAATTTAGGCTAAAAAGTATAAGTACCTACATAAAACAACACAATCCTGATAAACAAGTTAACAAATTATTATGGTAAACAATTAATTGGACCGTGTCGCGTCACAGTTACGGCACAATGCGTAGGTAAAACGAAGATAATAAATTGTTTATCACCGGTTACTTCCCGTCAGCAAAACGTGACAGAAACGTGACGACGATATTTCGTTCCTCTACCATGCTGTCACGTTTTCATTGCAGGTGTCAATTATTTTAAGAACAAATTCAAGTTTTATTACGAGGTTGGTAACAGATGTCAATCTATTTCGTATTTAGTAATTGTAATGCATCGCATTTGTCTTTGGTCTTAAAAACTGTTAACTAACTATTGACTAGAATAAAATAATAAAATAAAAATAATAATGGGTGACATTGGCCGCCGTAGATATATTTTACCACAGACTGGCCCTCCTGGGCGGGTCGCTAGTTTTTAATCATAATGACTTTATTTATAAAGAGGAATAAACACGGATAAATACCCATTTATTTATAAAATTAGTAAGTAAGTATGCTAAAAAAATTAAATGTCAAATCTACCCCTTTAGGAATAATGTTACTGTAAAAAGTAGCCCAAGTATGTCACTCTCTGCCCCATATACCGTGTCTATTCTGCGCTTCTGGTACTATTACAGCGATAGCCGAATCCGTAACCACTAACCACTGCTTCCGTAAGACGCCTCACCAATTTCCCCCACTAACCATAGTAAGTAGTTGCGCAATACGCATAAACATTGAGAGAATTTACGATCTCTGATTATTTTAGCACTTAATTTTAATAAACTCCAACCATGAACTGCGTCCCGTGTTCACGTCACGTGCGGGGACAGCCAACGCGACAACGCGTCACGTCACTGCGAATGCAGTCACACGGAGATAGGCGTAACGTCACGTTAATCGCTTATTCACGTTTCTCTACCAAACGATAAAACCCAACGTGTCTAGTTAGTAGCTACGAGTATCTTCAAGGAGATAATGTAATCGGAAAAATAACTCACGTGGATGATAATTTACCCACTCAGGTACCTATTTATTTTTAACTAAGTATGTAGGTAGGTACTTAAAATGTGAAGAGGAGCATTTTGTAAGGTAAGCGTTGAGTAAGACCAGTTTTAAGGTTTTTTTATAATTGACCACAAAAGGTAGACTTTAACAGCGATGATAGCCTCCTAATCGGGGGGTCCGGGGTTCAAATCCCAGGCATGACTTTTATAAGTTATGTGCGTATGAAGTAATTGAATATCATCTGCTTCCGGCGAAGGAAAACATCGTGAGGAAACCTGCATGTCTGGGAGTTCTCCATAATGTTCTTAAAAGGCGTGTGAATGCAGCCAATTCGCACTTGGCCAGGGTGGCGGGCTATGGCCTAACCCTTCTCACTTTGAGAGGAGACCCGTACTCACCAGTGTGCCGTTGATGGGTTGTGATGATGAGGTAGACTTTCGAATAAGTAGGTACTTAGCTAAAACTATATTATGACGCTATGACGAAATCCGTAAACGAACAAAAGTTACCGACATAGCTCGCAGAGTAAGCAAGCTGAAATGGCAATGTGCAGACCAAGTCGTTCGAAAGACTGATAACCGATGGGGAAGAAAAGTCCTCGAATGGAGACCACGACTCAGGAACAGTAGCACAGGCCGCCCTTCGACAAGGTGGACTGACGACCTGAAGAAAACAGCGGGAAACCGCTGGATTCAGAATGCACAGGACCGGTCGGAGTGGCGTCGATTAGGGGAGGCTATGTCCAGCAGTGGAC
>DWLO01000716.1:0-18219 GCA_018245335.1 Dalla quadristriga | reverse complement strand
TTTCTTTGTTTAATCGTAACTTCGCCATAAAATATTCACTATTATGTATGCCTCTATCCTCCAAATTTCTATGCCTAAACAATGTACATTATGTCTATTGTAATTTATATATTGTTTTCAATTATGTTACTGTGACATGTGTAATGCAATATATAAAGAACAAAGAATAAATTATAGAAAATTTCATAGTATATGTCGATTAGTCGTTTTGATTACCTAACCGTTAAAAAAATTATTGTGACATTGAATAGTCATAATATGTATTTGCATAAATTGAGCAAAATACACCTATAATAAAACATATTTTTATTCAACGCCCACTTAATATTTATCGATATCGATAACTTCCAGTGCAACATAGCCCTATTCAACACAGCAGTGATATTCAACTAACAAGTTTAGCAATGGAGGAAAGAAAGCTGCTCGGAGCGTCCGGCGCTATTCACAAATTGGCACGAGCTAGGCACGCGTTCATTTCACATTTTAGAATAGTGTAAGTACCAAACTGTCACAATGGAATGTGCACTTTAAGGCTTAAACATGGAATGAAGTTTAGCTTGACACGCAATACAGACGTAGGGCAAGGAAAATAGGAAAACAAGTTACAGAGATTGAATGGTGCAGTGCAATGATACCACGGAGCCATTAGTACGAGCAAAAAGGACTGAATTCTTCGAATTGTAGTCGCAGTCCATCTTTTTTTAATCTGTGTACTGTTATGGGCATATCATAGAAAAGAGATAGGAATGCACGTTATTTTGCATGTAAATGCTATTGAATATTGATTACTATTACAGCTTTACATAAGAAACTACTGATTACGAAGTCTTTGCAAAATGCCTGCTTGTCTTTTTTTATTTGCTGTTGTTTACTCAACTACAGATTATATTTTAGGAGTGTGTGTTAATATAAAATGTATTTAACTGATATTGCGGAATTTAAATAAATTATGTGTTTTATTTAAATATATAACTAATATGCTACATAGGATGACTTTGTTTAAGGTGCTACAAGAAGATTAAATAAAAAATATAAATTAGTTGAAATTCAAAAGTTGCGTATTACTAAAATACAGAATAATTAATAGTACACTTGCACCAGATACTAAACAATCAATTATGTGTAATCATCTCATCAACAAGCCCCTAGAGCAAATATAACGTAACCGTAGTGAAACAGTAAGTGATACTCGTAGGTCCTATAATAATTTTTCTAAAACAATTAAGTCGGGCCTTTTAACTTTACGACCACGACTACGATACGAGATTACGACCACTGCAACGACGACCAGTCTTTGCGACTTATAAAGCGATGACTTAATAATTACTTACTTTACTTAATTGAAATAAATGTAATATTAATAAGTTTTTGGCATAATGTTCTTAATAAGACATTATGTCTTATTGTTGTTAATTACGAGACTTTGCTCGCAGCTCCACCCGTCTAAAATTCCATCGTTTATCCTACAGGAACCGTGCATTTTTCGGGATAGTAGCCTATGTCAGTCTTCGGTCCATAAACTATCTCTATGCAATAATCACCTCAATCCGTTGCTCCGTTGCTTCGTGAAATAAAGACAAACCAACAAATACATAAACATTTATACTATCAGTAAGGATGAACGCTATTCAGTTGTCATTCACAGTAGAAATGAATACGTATGAATGAAGTTAAATATTGCGTTTAGGGCTCATCCTTAGCCCACCCCTAGCCTATCCAGGCCCCACAACGAGCATGGGTCTCCTCTCAAAATGATAAGGACTTAAGCCGTAGACCGACAAGCTGGCCAACTTCGGATTGGTGGACTTCACAAGCCCTTAGTATCATTATGGCGAATACTCAGGCATGTAGGTTTCCTCACGACGTCAACGTTGACGGCAGTTAAAGCAAATGATATTTAATTGCTTAAAATACAAAACTTCGAAAAAGGGTAAGTGCGTGCCTCGGATATGAACCCCCGACCTTTCTAGTAGTTTGCTGAAGTCTTTACCGCTCGGCTATCACAACTTGTATAAGGAATGTTCTTAATGAGTATTAAGTGCAGATACAATACTATCAACAGTTTATTGTGTCGGCGATGACAGAATAAAGGTCGTTCCACAAGATAAACGACACCAATATACATAAACAAAGCCTCCAAGATGTAATTTGTCTGTAATTTTATGCAGAAACAACAATTAAAACCCGCTGTGCTGTGTAAACACATCAATAAAGCCTCAAATATGACCCTGTCTATTGTATTCAATTTATCTAATTACTTTATAATTGTTTTCGGATATATAATTGAAACTTAATCACCCACTATGCCAAAGCTCGAGTGTTTCAAACATTTAACGGCCACGTTACGCATGTTAGCTTATATTTTATGTTACTGAATAATATCGATTTGGAATATAATATTCAAAGTTTTATGAAGGGATTCCTCTGACACTTATACAACAATTGCCTAGTTGATCTACGAATGTCGGAAGACTGCCCCGCCTAATGATTTTATCGCCGATGTGTATATGACATCCTGATAAAACTAACTTTTGATGAAGAACTCAAAATCTTGTTTTATTTAATTTTGTAATCTTGACAAAGTAGCCACGGGCACACAGTGATCGAAAACCATTTATATGGAAACACAATTTTTACGCGAGTGGAGCCGAGGGCAACAGCTATATATTTAACAGCTTAAAATCGATCATTATTGAGTCAATTGACCAGAAAAAATATGATGTCGTTATTTATATTATGTCAGGAATGCCGCGCATAAAATTTATAAATAGCGATCTAGTTTTGAAAGTATCTCAATTGACTTCACTGTCCAGCTAAACAGTTTTATTCTGGGGTTTCATCACTTTGATATATTTTTAATAAAAACGAATGACATACTCGTAAGTAGAATGTATATACAAGTAAGATTACATTTCGTATCTTATCGTACTTCTCAACGGATGTTTCGGTATGGTATGCGTGCAGTTAACCAGCATGCAGAACTACACTTAACTAAAACTGCATACGAGATCATAAAGTGTTTAAGCCCGAAATAGTCATAAATGTCAAACTGGGATGTGACGCGTAGAGATTCTGGAGGCTCATATTACCGCAGGATAAGAATTATCACTTTTACATTGTTGGGTTGTATTGGGTTAATAAGTCTGCAAAATAGGTAGCGCAGTGTGCTTAACAGGACTTTGAATAGGCTTGTCGCACACAGGTTCATACAGCTAACGACGCCTATCGATAAGATATGTAAAGAGTGTAAAACCACACTTAAGCGGAGTGGTTCATTGGGCCTTAACATTCCTATTCCGGGAAAAGTCCCTTGCCCAAACGTGGGACAGTGAAACGGTGATGGGTTAGCTTAGTAGCCCAATGCAAAGCTTCTAGAAACATACTATGACTATACCTATCCCCACCGTTAGCGGCCGCCTGTGAGATAATTAAACCGACTTGTTTAGCAATTATTAAATTATCCATGCATCGTTATTTTAATTAGCTCGTGATTCCAAAGATTAGCTCGTGTAAGCCCTCGTGAAAGTTAATGCCTCCTACTTAATAAGTATCGACTTCTGTTTCTGAATTATTGCCCTTACCACACCAAAGCTTGGTAACACTGCGTAACATAATGTTCCAATTAAAGTGTTCGTTTTATATCTGGGGTCTTTTGGTTTCACCTCGCAGTATGGACTTTTTAACTATGAGTCATCAAGTCACTGCCGCACTGATGTGCTAGTCATGGATTTTTCTTTATTTGATTTATTAATAAAATGATGTCTGCGAGCTTACAGCTGCTGGCTAAAACGCTCGCCGACTGAAAAACACACGTACTCGTACTTAAAATTAAAAAAATCGAAATTAAAAAAATCGTTCTGTTTTAAAGTTTAAATGTCAAATTACAATGTGAAAATGCCCATAAAATTATAAATGTCGGTGAAATTAAAATGTCAATAGAATAAGTTAAATTCTTAATGTATTCTTATAATTATTAAAGCCCTTTGAAGTCGGAATAGCGGAATAGCACTGCGTCACATGTGACATTTTAGTAGGTAAGTAGCTTTTACGGCTTGCTTTCAATTGTATTAGTATTATTAGTATATTTAAATTATCTGTGTTTTGGTGTAGTCCTTCATTAAAGATATTCTATTCTACTCTATTCTATTCTGTTCTACTGTTCCTAACAAGTTGGTATGTTTGACGCTTTTATGTTCTTGTCATAAGTTGTGTTAACTGTGTGTGTAAGTATACAGATAAAGTGACGTCTTAGTCTTCAGGAGTAGCTACACATCCGTAACCGTCTTAAAATGTTATCTGATGCTGTCTTGCGTTTGTGGTGGATGTTTATTGGTTGCATTGACCACTAGTCTTGCCAGGAATACTTTTATTAATTATTATTAAATGCTTACACCCTGACACCCCCGCACTAGGATTATCTGAGATGCTGGTAGGACACACAAAAACTACACAAGCGAACTCCCAAGATCCAAGTAGAAATTGTTGTCTGACAAATAGATATCTGCCCCGGAAGGGGATCGATACCACAGCACGTCAGTCGGGGTCACTGACCAACGCACCGGGGAGCCGTCGTTTCTTCGTGACGGTGCTGCTTGTTTATTTGCTACCAACACAAATAAATAAGAAGCATCGTCGCACCGTATAAACCTATTTAAAAGATTTCACTTTCCTCGCCCGTACCAGTAGTTCTGATACGGTTACCAAAATGTTCCAATCACGACCGCTATGTAAATTTATAATGGATGGCTCATCATGCACTATCGCAGACATTATTACCTTGCCCCCGCCACGCGGCAATTACGCGTCATCAATCTTCTCTTAAACGCTACAAGCAAAAGCTCTCAGATTCTGTGAACGCGAGCCCAATAAATTTCACATTACAATCAAGGAGCACCTTTCCTACTACTTAAGCATACAAGCCTTTCATTGAACTGTTGCACCAGCGATGGGGCCCGACTGCACTCAGATTCAGGCTGTAAAGATTCTTAAACTGCATACATGACGAAAGATAGCGATGTTTGCTTTTTTAACCTTCGACTGTAAGGAGTGTTCCAAGTTTGATGCCTTTGTCTGGCTGTATATGCTTTTCGCATCGTGATGATCCGATTTCAATGTAAATTTTTGATATAAAAACATTTTTTTTTGGTTATTAGTCAACACTAGATGGATCTTAACGCACCTGCATTTGATTCGATACTCCTCTTTTGTCGATATATCGAAAGCATCGTCCAAATCATGTACGGTGTTTTTATTTTGACATTTCCTAGTAGGTACCATGATGTCATGTCAAGCTCAATTAAATGGAAAGCATGACAGTTTTTGTTTGTATTAAGCTCGTCGTTGTCTCACGTTACATGTCACGAGCTCTTCCGTCAAGGATAGCTGGGGACGGGCTCGAGATTCGCCTTAATGATGTCAAAAGGCACATAATGTGTTGTCCTTAAACGGAGATAGCAGTTCGTTACTGTCGCCTCGTTCCCCGTGACATCTCACTGCCTCCACCGCGACGGACATTAACCCTAAGGGCACCACTTTTATATGATACCACGGCGGAATAAAATATAACCTCTCGTTAAAACACAAATATACGAGGCGCGCTTGCTCGTTCAGCTGCGAAATTTGTAAACATCGGCGAATCGCAATTCAGTGGTGGTAGAGTCTATATGTGGTTCAACCGGAAAGTACCCCGCCTGTTTGTCTAGTCTCTCTGTACCGCAAATCTGAAATTTCGTGTGGATCCGTCTTGGGATCGTCGGAAGAGGAATAGTTTCTGAAGTTTCCAAGGTTGGTTAAAGCCGAGGTTTTTATTTGCCGCTATAGCCATTTAACACAAGTGGACTTCCTTTTAGAATGGACAGTTACTGTTAGCTGCACTGGCCTTTACTTCGTCATCGATGTTGATAATGAGCTAGAAAGCTCATAAATCATCACCCTGACAATGAGCTCCACCAGATGCGATAAATCTACGGGTTCCTCCTGTTAAGACCTCAGCTTAGGCCGTCGCGTTCAGAAATCTGGCTGAAACAACCAGTGGACTGCTTTCCTCGAAACAGCATTGGTTTTATTTAAAAACCGCGTGTCACCATCGTTCCCAAAGTGAATTATATAAGATGACGATATGCAAAATTAAAGTTCAATAAATGAGTGGATCGCATTATTCACTGTGTCCTCACGCAACAATCTCTGTAATAAAAGAAGTTTTTTATTGGTCTCGATTGCTGGGCATCGGGCGAACGGCGACCTCGGCGCAACCTCCAGTGCCACTGCGCAGTGTGCGCATGCGCACCAAATTAATTTGTCCGTATTTAGAAACATAGTAGATTGGAAACGTGTTGGGGTCTCAGAGACGCTTTGACACGACCACCGCGACGATAATATGACGGCCAGATGAATTTATGTTTACGTTGATTTATAAGGTCACACTTTCTAAATTCGTTGCTCGGGTGACCTCGACTTTTTTGCAACAGGGGTTACAATGAAGTATTTATAACGATTTAGTAAACAAGAATTATTACATTTGGAGACTGTCAATACTGTCATTGCTTCTATGTAATCATTTCACGTAATCTAGAACAATAAGAGCTGCATAGTACAAATTTACCTTTGATAGATGGACAATAACGGACATCAAAAAGCGATATTGTTATAACTAGGTGTTCATGATCAAACATCACGATATTCCCATTTCTACTATAGGTAAAAAGGTTGAATGGAACTAGCAATCAATTGGTTTAGCCGCACACGCGTCGGCCTACTACCATACCTTATAATTAGACGATATCAATTCGATGCGATAGCGTGGCGGTCCTTGCGAAACTCGTCCAGCTTCTAAGGGACCATATCGATCTCTTGATTACAATAAAAAGGCTTACTTGACGACAACTACACAGCAAACTAGTTCTTAACGCAAACACTTTTAGGAACGTAATCCCATGTACTCCAGTTAACTTTAAGTCCTTTCATTATGCTGATAAAAATACAACACTGATGAAGTGAAGTAGCAAATATGCCTAACACTGTCTATCTAATAAGAATCTTAGGGCATGGAAAGTAAGTTCTAATTTGGTTTCAGGCGAGCTTCGGTTTGTTACATTAAAAGGCGCTAGCCGTAGTGGGCATTAGAATCAGGATGCTGTAACAGTACGGAGCGGAGCCCGGACGCGGCTCTAATTACCGCCGCCACTCAATATTGCAAAATGAACGAAGCCTATTCTCGACTCGTACCCTTCGGCTATTACACCCGGTCTATTGTTACACAAAACGCATTTAAACCGCTCAATGGTGCCTTATAATGACCTGGGTGTGTCCGTCCATGAGCTACCGATACTGCCTAATGTACAACAATAAACAATATCAAGCTTATCTCGATTCATCGCCGAACAACCATTTCTAATTATTCTAAAACACAATCCCATTAATAAATAGTTGTTATGAAAGTTAAATTACCGTCCATTGCGAAGACATGGTTCGCAACTCGCCTTATAATAAATTAGATCAGCGACAACTTTAGATGAATAAATTATAATCAAATCATTATGTTCGATTAATTTATTCCCGACATAAATTATCCTTGCGAAAGTTTCATCCAATAGGTGCTAGGTTACGTTTTAATTCAACTACTATTGCTTTATACCGAATACCTTAATGCCTGCAGTCCTGTTTGCCACCTTTATGGTCCTGAAGCGGACAGTGTCTACTTAAATTATAACGTGAAAACTTGCATGGCTGTTTGACTTTACCTAACTCATTAGCGGGTCATTGCAAGGTACAGGTGTGTGACCTTTGGGGTTGAACTGATGCAGGAGTTAATAGCCAACTGGAGTGTCGAAAGTCCCTTGGGCGCCCAAAAGCCCAAAGGCAAGACTCCACGACTGTTATTTAACGATAACAACTAGAACTGTCTGCATCAACTACTCCAAAGTACTGAAACGCTCACAGAATGCCTTGAATGGAATGAATTTTGCCACTAGCGTTTATGAATCGAACTCCTGACGGCGCCCGAGGATCAACTTAGCGAGGCTATGAGCATTTTATAGCTTCCCAATATGTCGTTTTCCACGTCCAAATCATAAAGTTATTTTGTAAATTTGGGAATGGTTTAGTTCAGCATTCAACTGTCACAGTCGGTTAATTATTAAATAATTTAAGCAAGTTGATACAAACAATTTGTAAAACCTTTTCGTCACGGTTTTTATCAGCAAGCGGTTGTATCACCCATTTCAATTGACTAGGCTGCAACCCATAAGGGCACGGGTCTCTCCTCACGCTGCTAAATTAATTCTCTAGTATTGTCGGTGATAATGAGAAATAGCGGTGGCATTAAAAAACGATACACATAATTGCATTTTCAACGACTGTATAAACGTGAAGATCAAAATGATGGTAAAAAGCTTGAAAATGCCTTCATCTATCTTGCAGAGTCGGTCCCTCGGGTCCATAGATTATATCAATAAGACAAATAGAGTGGGTACTTGAACTGGGCATGGAGTTCAGAGCAGAACTCGTGGCGATCGATCGATCACGCAAATTTTGCAACCCTTTCCATTCGCTATCATCTTGAGACTCGAGAAAACATATTTACCGAGCCAGCCTCGGGACCTAATGATAACTCAATGATGCAGTGCGATAAAGCGTGTTTGTAAGAGTCATCAATAAGGTACGGGCGCAGACCACACGCGCTTAACATCTAAAGGAAAGCTATCGAAAAGTTTAGCCACGTAGACTACATTTGTCTACATAGGTGAGTAGGTCATTGAATAAGATGGAAATTACAGGTCTTTAAAAAAAATTCAATCTGGGCAAATGTTATTTAGTAGATAAGTCTAGGAGTGTTGGTTCAGACTTTGTCCTCGTCGTTGGGATTCCGGGATTCCGGGATTGGAGTCCGGGGCTACGAACGTATTTAGTAAATTGTTTTAACGAGACTGAAAATGTTTTCATGCGGATCCCTGATGTCAGAAGGATTCCTCATAATGTTCTCTGCAGTACACACTGCAGTAACAAAAACTTGAACGTGGTATACTGTGGAAATGTAAACCCTCTCATTCTGATAGGAGACTCGTGCTCGTGGTAGATTTTCGATGAAGATAAGCCTATAAATATGTCTACAAGCCAAAATGAGACTGTTTTCCGAGATAGCTGTATAACAATTTGTTCCCTCTAAAAGCATTGTTATAGTACCGTTCCACGCTGTGCGGTGGCACTGCACAGATAGTGCCAATGTCTAATGTTTAAATGTAGTTGCACCCGAGCTGTGGGCGGGGGTATTTATACTGGAGGCAACGATAACCTTTATTCGACACCCAGCTAATCTCGGCTAATAATTTCAGTCGCGAATTTTCAAACTGAATGCAATTCCGATGTCAGACATGCAGTATTTATTGTCTGTTTCAGTAATCGTCGATCAGTACTAGAATTTTAGCAGCAAAAGGTTAACGTATAATGTTGACTTTTGAATACAAGTTTTGAAAACATTGTATTTCAAAGGTTTTGCGTTAATTCTTATATTAATTTATAGATTCATCGTACGCCAAATATGTGTTGCGATGTAATGTCCATATTGTTCCCATAGATAATAACGTTTTCTTCAAACCCCATTACATAGAAGGCTGCTATAAATTATAGTTATGTCTTTGGCTGGGTGTATGTCATTCTGTAATATCGACGCTTCCAAACGGGTTGTTTGTTTTTATTGACCATAGCGCAAATACAGCTTGTATATTATTAGGAAAACTGCATTGATGAGTATCAGGAGTTTTTTTAAGTCCTCCTCTTTTTTCTTAATTGTCTTTATTTCTTATGTCTTGTGTATTGAATCTTAAGTAATCAAGTGCGATACGATAAGGAACTGAAGATGAAAGCGACTATCTTAGTCCTCTGAATCTGCGATCAGTTATTAATAGGAGAATGTTCCCGTTCGAGGTTGGTTGCATGGTCCATTGGACCGCACTGGCCACTTAAAACGACTTCATTTACATTTAAAAAAATTAAATTCGCAGGTGTATGGATAATAGATTCATATATCATCATCGTCAATATGAACTCGAGTAAGTAAAGGGCATACCATCCGTCGTTAATAACGCCTCCGTCTGATTATGTCTTAATATCGGAAACTTAAATTCGACATTTTCCTGACATTACAATCATAATTATCGTATGCTCTCTTATATGGTAAGACGATGCAATCTTCGAAGAATCAGATTGATAGCAATTTACTGTTGCTTTTTATAGAAAATTTGTGGTTTTTGATAGCAATTATACTGTTAAGATCATTAAAGGTACCTACCAACTTACTGCAAGAAAAAATTAAATTGGTATTTTTGCGTGCCTCTACTTAAATATAAAACTCGTAGGTACTTATATAATTTTGTATCAGAAAAATTTAAGATTTTATGAACTACTGATAATACCAAAAATATTACATTTAGCTTCTATCAATTCACGATTGGGTCTTCTGTAACGATAAAATAACTCTTAACTGATAAACTGACGTATATATTTTTATTTGATGTCTATACTTACCGGAAAGAATAGATTTTTTTAAATACTGAAGTCTAATTAATTTTACCTACATTTATCCTGTCCATCTCGTAGGTACAAGTACTTGGTCCCAGTGCGACGACCTATTTTAGTGAAACTTAAATTTAATGTAAGCTTGTTTTCTTTTTGTGATAATTAGATCATATAGTCAAGAAAGATTTGTTCAAAAATTTGGTTCATAATCCTTTAAATGTAGAAAAATTTGTGGCATTGAAAACCGTTGCATCTCGTTAAATTCGATGGTGAATCCTATTTAATTTAATTCTAAGCGCATCACGAGTGGTATGTGCACGCGGCCCTGGTGACGAGAATGGTCAAACACGGCAACCACGCGCGGTCACGAGCACCACCAAAAACGTAATTTATAACTACATTACCGATCCGCCCGCCGACGACTGGTCCAATATTAATATCGGCGTCAGCATCATTAAGAAATTCCTTTTATTGCGACTTTAAATAAGTCCGTCCGCCGACCGATCGCCTTTATTAACACAGGCTACCTTTCTCCAAGGCTTTGCAATGTCGCCCTTCTTTAAAAGCTTTAAACGAACGCAGCAATTCACTCCAACCCGCCAACAAAAGACATTTTATCAATTTTGTGGTAATTTTTACACGCTTTTTGTGTTTAATAATCACTTAATCTGCGATGTTTTTGTTAATTTATTCACGGTTTACGGTCGGTTATCTCGTTTGAAACGATCGGGTCTCATCGGCGAACATCGCAGCGACCATGCACTGGCCGCGCCTATAATGAGGCGACGGTTTGGACGAGTCACCGCTGCAACAGATACCGTCTGTAGTAACGGCTACTGGGCCTTTTCTTTAAAGGAATTAAACAAATAATTAATGGGGAACTTTATCGGCGATTGTAAAGTTTTCCGGGAAAGAGAATCCTTTATATAAATATCAGATTCTCAATTGGATCGGAATCGAAACAAAAACGTTACTTAAGAGATTAAAATCGCCAAATGACGTTCGCATTAAACTTTGTGGATGTTATTAATAAACATCAAAAAAATTAACAAAAGACGTCCAGTATAAACACATAAAAAGGGCTAATGAAGTTTTAAAGCAATAACACGTTGTAAGTTTTCTGAATCACACTACCGGTGTCCGACGGCCAGACCGAACGCTTCGTTTATTTGTTTTATTCAAAACGTCTCGACACAACGCTCCGTCGAATAAATCATTGCATTATATTGAATCGTAGGGACCTTCCTATTTAAAGCTTGTTTTTTTCTTTTCAGTAAAGTGTGTTTTCATTTACTAAATTATTTATGTCTCTGTCCCCTTAACATTTTCCTGTTTTAATTAGTGCTGGATCTCATAAAATGTTTGCGTATCACGCTTCCTTAAACGCAGAAGCCTTTTCCTAATTACAATAACCCAATATCTATATCTGTCGGTGCCTAAATAACTTCTTTGTTTGTGAAGCAAAAAAACAATGGAGCTATGGATGACTGCAACCCGTCAGCGTCTCACTGCAAGGTACCCGAGCTGCTCCAGTGTAGTTTGCCAACCAGAGAAAAGTTCAGTATTACTTTTATATCATATGAAGAAATACTTATCCATAACGTTCGAACCCATACAATTCCGAGATAAAACCCTATCTGTCGTAGCCGCGTTTCGCCAAATTAGCGCCCGCTTCTGTCACTTTAACGCGAGTCACATAGGCTATGTAAAATTTAAAAATGCAATAATTCTGAATAAATCTAATTAAATAAAATACGTATTATGAGCGTGTAATGCTATCGCTAGATCGCTCTTATGACAGCGCTTTTAACTTGCCCACGTGTTAGATTTAGATTTCAAATGTAAGTCACTGTAATCTTCCTAGTATCAATCACGCAGCTAAATTTTTTTATCTCTCGCACATTGTCAGGCAATGTCTAACTAGTTTAACCAGACATCGCCCTTGAATTCCAATCAAAGTGACACTTGCAACATCTCACTCCCACAGAATGTGTCGTCTTATCGTTATTTAACATCTCTAATTGATAATTATGCCAATGAATAATTACTGTAATGAATTAAAAACAAACTTTGTGACGAGAAGTTACGTTATGGTACGGACTACCGGTTTTAAACCTGCCCCGCATTGTGTTACGCAAATTGGCCGAATTTTTTATAAAAATAAACGTCGATTATTCAACTCTCAGAAGGCAAGTGTGGGTTGCAGGTCTAATAATTGCGTCGGAACCAAATTAAGGCCGTTATGTAAACGAGTGAAATAATTCAGAGTCACTAGGCGGATGAAAACGTAGCGGTACCAAGGTCCCTTTGAAATCGCCCTGCCTGGCTTAAAGTATTTACACACTGCCTCAGATACGTCACGGAAATAGTATCGAATGCGATAGTGTTGTATTTGAAGAACAGTCGTGACACGATTCGATTGAGCGGGTCCCAACAGCGCAGGCAGATCGAAAAAATAACCAGTAATAATTTTCATCCCAAACATCTGGAGAAGCCAATTGGGTGAACCAAACCAAGTACTTTTTTTACTGTAACCACTATACGGTCCCTGTTTGAAGTTGTGAGTGACACTAAAACTCAACATTACATCTACTACACCTAAACATAACGCCTTAAAAATATTAAAATAGAACAAACCACACAAACATTTTGAGCAGATGAAACCAGAAGCAGAATGCTGTACACTTCCGGTCCAATTTATATTTAATTTTTTTTTCTTTCACCTAAATTTATCTGACAATTAAAATTCCTCATTTCCTCTTATGTTTAATACCAACAATCAATATCATGTAATATGTTTAATATCATCAATCTAAACGGAAAGTACCGAATAGCGGGCAACTGCCTTTACCACGTGAGAACGCGAATTACACTGTTTTTTTTCATTCACAAGTTGTTTGTAAAAGTGAAAAAATCTGGGCTTCACTTAATATCGGTGGTTCACAATAATTCATTGAGGCCTCCCAAGTGAATAATTAAAGCAAATAAACGTTCTTAATGCTTTCTCACGATCTGCGCGATTCAGTCATTCAAGGTATGTCAGACATTTAGCGTCTGCTAATATTATTTTGGTAGAAGCTGGCAACAGCTAACTTTGTGATATTTTAATCGTAGATAACAGCTACCTACACCAAATGGCGTAGATTATCAGCTAGACACATCTTTCATAGTGCCATTAATAATAGGAATTGCTATGAAGAATGCGCTTGTCATTAAGAATATTATGTCATAATGTATTATGAACCCAAACGCCACAAGGGTCAATTATTGAACAAATTAAATATCGGCATTCAGGTTAGAAATGACGTAATTAGGCACTAACGACTTCTTGGAATAAGACGATTTTAAAGCCGACATTTTAAATGAAAGTGACTATATTTCGAAAAAGGACAAACTGGGAACCTAATTTTTTGTTCTAGTTTAATACAAATAAATAAGTATGTTAAAAAATGAAATGTTGTAAATTGTCTCAGTCAAAGTACTAACGCAGCATGATTGATTAATCCTGAAGCTGTTTTTAGTTCATCACACTTCTTTTTTGTGCAGTTGCGGTCTCGCGGTGCACATCTCGTTGCAAAATGAGAAAATAATTTGATGCGTCCAAAGTAAAATGATGTATGCACAAAAGTACAAATAAAGAGAAAATTACGTTTAAGTTATGTTGGTGAAGATAATATACACTTTTTGTGTTTAAAGTTTAATAAAATCTAACTATCCCTTTAGTGTAGTCTTAAATACGACACTTTTTAAATCACATTATATAACTATCTAGCCACATTATTTTATTTTGATACGATTGATACACAAGTGATTCACCATAATGCTAAAACAATAAAAGTACGTGTGTAAGTAATGTAAGTGTGACGTACGATAGGTCTATACATAGCTCTCGCTTTTCGTGCACTCAAAAATTATTTGATGTCCCGCTTATCTTGAATAATACAAAACGTTATCCTCTTTTCCATGGATGACTGTGGCCTTTTATGACCACTGCATGAATCAAAGAAACTAACTGACATTGAAATGAGTCAAATCATCAATGATTATTCTAAATTATTATTTGTGACTTACAACATCTTACGTGGAAGAATTCGGCCTCTCGTGTTGCTGTCATGTCAAAATTGACAGAACATGCGCGTACAATCTTGTAAAACTTCGAAGGAAAACGCACAACAGTCCTTGTTACATGCTGTATCTGAAAATATCTTGGCAGCGCAATAAAGCTTCACCAACTTCAGGTGTTTAATGTAACGATATAATTAAAGCTGATTGATATATCGTATCTTCTGCGTACAGTATCTATAGTACCATGATACCATCGTATCGTATCGTAGTCGTCTCGTATAGTGAAAACCTTGCTCGTGTTAAAAGTTATAATCTACTCAGTAAATTTTTGCATCTTTTTCTATTTTGCCAGGCAGTCTAGAAACTAATATATGATTGGATTTCGCTTATTGCAAACTATTTCAATGGAAAAAAAAAACAGGTCACCCCAGGCACGACCTCCTAGCGTGAAGGGGAATCTTCCTGTAGTAATGTACTGTAATGTGTAATGACCCCGAATAAGCGAACATTTCTTTAACTGAATTTCTACTCTACGAAGTAGTAGTACTCTCAATGAATGAACAGTAGCAGCAAACTCAGCTCAGATCAGCAATCAATCAGCCTTGCAACTTTCAATGAAATGCTCCCTGTTCGTTTTCATTAATCGGATAAGGTATATAGACCAAATGTTTCATGTAGAATATACGTCTTTTTTTTTTGCATTGCGTATATCTATATACCTACTAGATTTTGCACGCGACTCCGTGCGCGTAACATTAGTTTTCCCGTCGAACCTATTATTCTGGTGCACAAACAATCTTTATCTCAGTATAATATTGGTACAGCGCGTTAATATTCTCAGTGATACAGATATAGATATCCTGTAGATATCTCAATACAAAATATACAAAATATTGTGACGAAAAAGGGTTTTTTTTACTAAGCGCTGTTTTTATCACGTTCTTTAGAACATTGAATTTTCTTAAGGATCCCATTTTTTTAAATAAGCCTTTAATCATGGAGTGCAGCTTTCTATCACAGAAAGAATTTTTACAATCGGACCATTTGTTCCAAAGATGACCTCTCACATACATACAAACAACATTTACTACTTAATAATATTAATATAGTATAGATAGAAGAGCAATAACAAGACAAGCGCCGTAAGTTATCTGAATTACGACGATTGCCTGTGATCGAAAATAGATGTTACAATTATTTAAAGTTTACAACGGAAAATACCCCTTTAACCTGCTACAATGATAATTACCATAATGGGAAAGGAAACATTCAACGCATTGAATTAAATTAAGTGGTTATAAAATTCCTTTCAGTTTTGCCACAAATCGAGCTCACTATGTGCTTGAATTTTGGCACCTTGTCGACCTTCTTCCTATTTGGCAACCTCTTCGATGCGGTATGTTGGAAACCTAGCTGATACTCTTTCAAATATAAAGATGCCTAAAGATAAAGATAAAGTTTAATAAGAGCCTATACCAATTTAATATCAACGTAGTGGCGAAGCGATGGTGATCACTCCGTGGCACGTTGATCACTGACCCTGACTGACGAGCTGTGGGTCCCGGACTCGATCCCGGGGCACACATTTATTTGGCAGATAAATATTTGTGCTCTGGTCTCGATCGTTAAATTGTGTTGCTTTCTGTGAGCGCCTGCTACCCGCAACACAAGGATCCTACTGCGGGGGTGTGAGTGTGTAAGCGTTTTTTATTATTTATTTATGCGTATATACAGACAATATTTTTAACAAGATCTGTAATAACTTATCCTAGAAGTAAATTAATTTAATTAATATTAACTTACTTAAAAATAGCCAAATGCACTACACTTAATTATGCGTATAGAAAGATATAAGGTTATGCGTCAGCGCAAGATAGAAAGATATAAGGCTCCGCCTCCGTTAATTCCAAATTAAAACTGCACACACGTACCCTATAAAGATCTCTTGCAGCGTCCTTAATTAAGGCAAAACGTCCATCCGCGGTGGATTATAAGATCAGATTTGATTTTGATTGATATTGCGGTAAACTTGTTCCGAGAAGTTTCCTTCGGTTTAAAGTGTCCGAGGAGCTCTCTGTGTCAAAATTTTATAATGAGAGCGTGGAGGGATTAATTCTGACAACCATGGATGGCTCTGCAAAGTGTACGGGTATGGAGGCGATAACTAAGTAATATCGACAGATATTTTATCGTGGAATTAATATGAAAGTCGGTTGGCGTATACTAACAATATTCGTAAAATGAAGTAGGATGTTACAGAGATTGACTGGTAGGGAATAACGTGTTGTTAACGGTCATAGTTTTGACAAGGTCAACAAGATGTTTTTGGATATAAGCTAAATGGCATGCCTCTACATTAAGTGGTTACTATAGCCCATGGAAACCTACTGGTAGACAACCTTGAACCTTGCCGATCGGACGCTAAAATTGTGTTCCAGTAGAAATGGAAGCCGGCGTTTACGTTGCTTTCACACTACCCAGATATAGATATCGCACTAGAGTCGAATGAACTTTCATAAATTTTTTAACAAAGTCGCGAATGGAGCTGTCCTATCATTGTATATGATACCAAAAGAACCAATTTTGTACGGTCATCCCGCCCGTCGAAAACGCGGCCTAAAAAATGGCATCGAAATTGCGTCTTACTTGAAAAATTACTCAGTTAACAGTGACTCTTTACCATCATGTGGCCTACGACGTCAATTCTGCTCGAAGACGACAGAAAAAAACAAAATATGCTTCACTTCTCTACAGAAATAGGTGTACGTAATTGTTGTATCCCTCCGCCTTGTTTTCTTTGTTACGTATTATGTTATTAATTCACATACTCAAAAATTAACATATTATAACTTAATTAGTATTTCTTAAAAGCTGCTTTATTTACTTCAGAAAATTATGCAGTTATAGTTTGTTAAAATCTTAATTTCATCGCAATAAATTACCTATTTAGAAATATGGATATGAGTGGTTTTTGCAATCGTTTTAATTCCCTTCTGCATGTATTACCTAACTACTAAGTGTGTGAGCAGATTGTCTGAGTCTCCTCGTGACCCGTGGACAAGTCAAAATGAATTGTAGACTGTTTCCTGTACCTACGACTATATAGGTAGCTCCTAACTCCCGCTGTCGCCTATCGCTTATATGACGGAAGCGATATTACCACATTTCAAAATTGCGCATTGCGATTAGCTAATGTCTTTGTGATAGCAGTTTCGATTCTGCTTTGATAAACGCAAATTTGAATATACGTTACTACCATGTTATCAGATTTTGGTTAAGGAGCGTTCTTTTATGATATAGATAGCGTGGATTGCTTTATTTGCAGGTCATAGATATTACCAAACCTGTAACGTCAAACAGAGTAAAGTTTTATCTGCAATAAATCATTGATTCCACTTCGTATTGAAATGGAATGTTTTAGGCAACAACACTGGTGTAATAATATTACTGTTTGTCAGTCAGTCACCAAAGTCCTTACTTATGAAACAACAACTTTTCATGGTTTATTATGTAGTTATTAGAACGCCAACATAGTTACAATAGGTAAGTGAAAACTATAGTTACAGGCGAAGACTTCATGCAAATAGCGAGTAAACAGATAAAAAAGTTAGTGATAATAATATAAATTTTACAAAAAATGCA
>DWLO01000715.1:0-18220 GCA_018245335.1 Dalla quadristriga | reverse complement strand
ATCGCATCATTAACTTTGTCCTGACAAAACTCCGATGCAAGCTTTTGACTGACCATTATAACCTGGCGCTGATTCGCGTTTACAATAGTACAGTATAGTTGTTATAGTATTAGAGAGTGATTGACAAGTATAAGGAGTTCAAAATAAGTCCTAGCTATGAGGTCTTCTCCGACAATGAGAAGGGCCCCTCGGTGAACAGCACGGCCTTTTATTCCACCACGCAGGCCGAGTGTGAGTTAGCAACACACGCCTTTGAGAACTTTACGGAGAACTCTTAGACATGCAGGTAGGTTCCTTCACCCATAAATCACGTGACGCTTAATTGTTTAAATAATTGTTAAACCACATAATTACACGATTTCATTATTTTGATCACTGATTTGATGTTGCAAATAGCATCATCACCCATAAGTCGCTCACTTACTGGGCACACTGAAAACCAGCGCCGTTACCAATCCCGATGCCAATGCCGATTGGGTACCATTCTCAGTCGCTATATTATTTCTAAATGTCAGATGTGGGATCTTTGGATTCCAATTCGGAAACCCTCACTTCTCTTCTAGTTCTGAAGTCTTGACCTTTACGCTACCACCACTTCGCGTTAATCTTTTCGAATAAAAGTCCAGTAACTTAATCGAAGTAGGTTACAGCTACATCAATTGAGCTAAAATTTAAACCTTTATTTATGAAATATGCTAACCTACAACTACTTCGACTCCTGAGATATAATCTGGTCTCAGTTTAACAGTAGCTAAATGTCATTGTGATCATTTAGAAACCGACCGGCTGTGAGTTTACAAATATGAATACAAACAAAGCTGTTTCAGACAAAAATAGGATTGTTTTGCCTTCTACGGTAGCACAGAGCTCTAAATGGAGGGTGTTGACAAGCAGGAGCAGGCAAATAGCGCATATTGATATTTGATTTGCATACAATTATTAATTCTATAAAAAATGCATTATTCCGTCGCCCTGAATAAACTTGGTATAAACGTATTTTAATAGGTAAAGTATGTTTTACTAGTATCAAGTATTTAACATGTAGTGCACAAAAACAATATATAATTAGATAACTATTTAATTCGTTCATAGACCAAAATGTCTATGACAATACAATACAATATAAAATACATAAAAGTACATCAGGACAGATGTAGTCTTTATAGTTCATACAGATGGAAAATTTAAAATTACAACTAGGCTAGCGGTGCCACTAAAAGACATGCGTCAATTACAATTGAATTGACTATAAATTAATTAAAGTATTGATCTCTATTCATTGAATAGCGATAAAAAGAGGCAAATTATACACAATCAATAATTACAATCAACAATTAATTTAAGTTGGCCTTTCCGAGTAGAGTACGATAAGAAATGTATTTATATCAAATATTTATTAGCTACAAGACCTAGAAAGAGCACTGAAATTACTTATAGGTTATTTTTAAACGAGAGTTTTTCCAGAATTAGACTTGATTGGCATTAGGTACTAATTAGTTTCTGATATCGTTGATATGGACCATGAACATGGACTAGCAGTTACAATATCTCGCCATTATTTTTTATTTAGTTCGCAGAACTTTTATCTGTGTCCATTGCCAATAACGTAATAGTGGTTTTCGTATTGATTACTTACCTAGACGTAAGATCACACTCGCATCAAACCCAATATTTTTTGAATAAGTAATAATTTTTAAAGGTCTAATTTTGTGTAAATCTTGTTTTTATTTTAAAACTAAAGTGGATATTTATTATTGTAGACTGAATAAATATGTTAAGCACATAACAAATTGACGAGTAATAAGGGTGCAGACGTAAAAAACTGCTAAATATCTATAGTAGGTACGTTTAATACAGGTACAAATAACAAAGGCTGCGCGGGCGCATGCCTCGCGAGGCTCCCGCGCCACACCTAATTAACCCGGGACGTGACACGGCCGCGTTATAAATTTTAAATCTGTTAACGCGCCCGCATTAAATTCTCAAATAAAAATAAATCTAGCTCGAGAAGTAGAAACAAAACAGATAAGTAAATCAGATAGCCGGCGCCCGTAATTTTGCATTTGCGATCATACCCGCCTAATGAGCGAAATCTCTCGTTTTTGCTTGTATTCATTATAGAGGTGCTCGTTTATATGCACTAAGTATTTTGGTAAATTAAATAGGTAAAATTACAGCCAAACCAATTATCTAGAGTAAATAAGATACTGTTGCGAAAGCTTCATAATCACCATCATGAACCGTTAAAGCAAAATTATTTTCATGATATTGACTTCAGTAACTTTGTTTCCTGTTAATAAATGTTAGTAATCGTCCAGTTGGTAATCGTCAGTGTTTGTCCTATTTGACGCTGGTCACAGAATTGCTAATCCTGAGAACTGAGGTGGTCGCCTCTTGTATAAGTAAGTGTAACCAGCATCCACACCATTCCGACCGGAACACAGTTGTTGAAAATACAATTGTACCGCAGAAGTGGGTATAACTATGGCTGAACCGGGCAAACCGTATACAGGTTCTAGCAACCTATAGTAATATTAGTTATACGTGAATACACAACTGTCTTTGTAATCTCATATATACAAGACCATAGTCTAATTCGATTTTATCACAGGTTGCCACTTATGAGTACTAACTATATCAAATATCAGTCTCACCTTAAAATCTCAAATGATAACTAATGTCAAAGTAACAGAGATATTTGTCGAAGAGCAGGTCCCAGTATCGTAAGACACAATAGCTCTATGACCGAATTAATGTGTGTAAGAAAACACAACATCCTGAGGTGTATTCTATCACATTCAAACCATAACTAAATATATAAAAATTGTTTCTCAGCCCCAGGACATACGTAGTATTTTTTTTATAGGGTTACCAAAATCCTCAGTTTGGTGATAGCACCTTGAATAAACGAAACCCGTCACAAACGTGAAAACGAGCAGTCATCTGTCTCCAGCGGGAATTGAAACCTTCACTCAACAGAAAGAGCACAACAGAGTACAACAGCTGGTCAGTCACTATTAATATTATAAATGTGTGTTTGTTGTTTTTGTCCTTCTCTGAGGCTGAAGAACGTGATTTTTTGTGCAGACAGAGCGTAAATAGATAGATGGATAAAATACTCTTTATTGTACACACAAAGAGAATGGTCTGGAGAGTGACATATGCTACTTTTTATTTATCCAGGAAAAAATACACGACTCCTGTGAGTCAGATATGGGAATTTTACGAGGGCGGGCCGCAGGCAAAGCCTAGCTTATTATAATGATGTATATTTTTTTTATTCTTATTGTTACCCTTGTTTTATAGCAGTGATCCAAATGTATGTGGCCAAACTTCATAAAACATAAACAGTAAAAGGTTGTAGCTGATCAGCATGCGAAATCCTGTACGACCCAAATGCAGACTATTGCAACTTCAAAGTTTATTGCTTACCTTTCACTGTTCTTAATAATCTATAGCTATTGCGCCTTATGAATAGATATGAGTCTAGATTCTACTTACAAGGTTAAATATTACATAAAATAACATAACACATAACGGAGGGCATATTCTTTGGTTTATGGAAATTTCGTGGTACCTACTTGTAATATTAAATATTATGGTTTGTGTTCTTGGAGGTATGTTAATATTGTTTAACTAGTCACTCGATTGAGTGACAGACATCCATCGTATATCCATCATATTTACATTATAATCTTCCTCACACCATGTCCATCAAAAACTTAACTCGCAAGTCTCATGTCTGAAGTATAGTAAATAGTTACTATACTTCTATAGGTAAATCCACCAAAATCCCAAAAACTTCTGCGAAAACTAAAAAGCGAAACTTTTATAGTGAAATTCACAATATTTTATGTTCCAAACTATCCAATAATTATAGTTGATGCCAAATAACATATTAAAACTAAAAAACTAAAGCAATAAATAGTCGTTAAAGATTCTTAAAAATAATACATTGTTTATTGAATGAAGCTGAATGCAATCCTTCGTGCATATAATTCCCATTCTGCCAACAATATCTCAAGCACAGACGAAGCTTCAGATTATGAAGAACTTTTAATTTTGCATACGGCGTATTGCAATCCATTTTCTACTACAGGATGCTGTAGTGTATATATACTATTAAAATATTATTACCCTAAGCTAAAACTTTGACCTTATATCCATGGTCAAACGCTGGAACCTCTAAGAGAGTATAAGCGACCACATCTAATTTTACCAATTTTATTAAGATAACCAACTCTTCTCGCACCAGATTATTTCTGAAGAATAAAGCACAAATTATCCCTCCAAAAAAAACCCACAAATTATGCCACTGAAATGATTTTCAGTGGCATAATTAAATTTAACTCATCAGCGTCACAGCTTAAGTTGGAGCCAAATACTTAATGGTGGCTTATTTTCACAAAATATCTAGATTTTTTTAAGGAAGTTTAATTTCACTGTTTTGTAAACCTGCTTATTTATACATACAAATATTACTTAGTGAGATAAATCAACTTATCTTGTAACTTGTCATTCTAAATTTAAGTAACTTTTTAGCTATATCCGAATATGGTGTTAAAATATCTTTCATGTTGCATCAGGGTTAGGTCGCAATTATGCAGCGTCCTGTATAAACAAACACGGTCGGCCGTGGCAGTTGCATGGCGAACGGAGTAACAGCTACCGATCATCGAGTGAAATATATAAATCGAAGTCTTATCATCTTCGGCGATCACCACGGACGGTTACGGCAGGCGGCTGAGACATGAAATAAATATCCATTTCCATACTCAAATGCGCGCAGGAATGGATTCAGAGACGCGGGCGCAAGCGTCAGCCCCTCGCCACTTCCACTCCTGACAGCCCCGCACCGCTGATCTATAACTCCTTATTATTATTTGAATGAGATCTATTGATCCCGAGGTGTGGAACTCGCGATCGGATCCGACGAAGATCATTTTGTTCAACTGGAACGACCGCTTTTGAACTAACTTGACGTTACAATGGCGAGCGGTGACGGCAATGATTTAAAATCTGTTAACAGGACGGTTCTCTTTTTAACGATTGGTATACAATTTCCATAAATGGTTTTTCCAGATGATCTCAGTATTCGGAATGCATTACACATAATAAGGAATAACACGGTCACGGTGCTGAATAAAATGAAACATGCCACATTCGAGTCCCGATACGGCATCGGGGCGAACAATAGTATGAGGGATAATACCTGATAGTAATAATGAAACTGAAATCCCCGCAGTAATGAAACGACAGGCCATACCGCCCTCTATTATCTCAGCTAATTATCTCCTAACCACGGCCTGATCAGGAAAATATTCTATCAGCTATCGATAATACGCATCTTATCATCATCATAAAAACAAACTATTGTCTAAAGATTACTGTGATGTTGTTCTCGCACTTATTTCACTATAAATAAAAGAACGTCTTTTTTTAAGCACTAACAATTGACTCGACAAAAATGGTGCCCAAGTACAGCTAGTTTAAGATCGACCAAACATCGGATACATCTCTGAGGGAGGACACACCACTTATCACCAATCGGCCCTTCTGCCTTCTATCTATACGTCGATTCTTTAAGTGACCCACACGCTGAGTAACTCGAAACATTGCTCTTGATTGACACTGTAAGTAGGACAAGAGCGTTCGAGCTGAGTATCCCGTGCCAATCATCGGCGATAAAATAATAGGTCCATTGCAGGAAGCGCAGTTATTCGCAACGCCGCACCACCCGCCGCCCGCGCATAGGGGCTTTTAATCAACACTTTATTGTTTAATGACCCCTCGTCCGACTCGTAAATTAAAAGGGTGACGGCTCAAACCCTATTGACGAATGCGTAATATGTGAGCAGATTTAGACTTGAATATTTGATGATAGGCAATAGCAACGCAGCTCAATGCCTCCTCGTTTGTGTTTAGCATTCCCCGGCTGAATGTACGGAGACGAACCGATTGATTCAGGGTCGCCCAAAAAGGAGAAGCGAATCCATGCGCGTTTCGATGCGATTTGTAACCGATATAAATGATCTATGACTAGGTATGAGCGTGTGTATTTCAAAATAATATATTGTTCACGCTTATCTCGCTAACGTTGTAAGTTTTACAATAAGTTGTGTGATTTATTGGTAAGTTGAATGGCTCGCCAGAACTATAATGTTTTTCTGCTTAGCTAAAACTTTTCATTCATACAAATAACGAATGTCGTTTTAATGTAAATAGGCATTTAAGTATCGACAATCTCGTTAAATACAGTAGCCTTTCAACACTTGTGTTACCTGATATAAGGCCAGTAGTAGTTAAGCCCGTGCTACACTGTAGGTATGTACGGTAAACAAGTGTTAGCAAATATGAGTGGAGATTAAAGTAAGTCGAGTACGGCAGCGGACAGGTGACCGGCGCGTTGCGTGCGCCCAGCTCGTGTAAATGCCTTTAGCTTTCCTATTGAAAAGCGCTGGAGCATCGCTTCCATTCCTATTAACACAATTTTTGTTATCATGTCCATTTTGATCGCAACGAAAACAAATGTTCACACAAAAATCACGCAACCCGAGACCCACAGCTATAGTCAAGGTCACGGACGCCACGGAGGTCCAACCATCAAATCCAACTCACAAAGTAAATTCTTATGTTTTAATTTTTAATCAGATTACTAATGTCTATATTTTCAAGTATAATGTTATTACTTATGTTACACTTATTGAATTTATGAAATACACAAAATCAACGTAATAATATTAATTTATAACTTTTAATTCTTCATATAAATGTACAATAGAAAACGTCTAAAGTTTTAGTTTGACTATAAGATATTAATGTCCGTCCTAAAAATTACAGTTCTATTACTTATAGGTAATTGAAACTAAGTATCACATATAATTTAAACGTTAAAATAAAACCTGTGTAGACATAACTTCAAGAGACTTTAACTCATATTAATAATTTTAGAACAGTGTATAATTTAGCACAAATAATGAAAGAAATACTTGAACAACGACTCCATGCCATCCGTTTACGGTATTAAAGGCATTTGATCCCTGACTTTTAATGCTTCACCCCCGGCATTAAAATTATGTGTATATTTGTATCACGCTCGATTGTAGGGCCTCGACTGTACACCGCGGGCCGACGAAACGTACACCGCTCGCCAAGGTCTTCTGTCCACTGCGCTGTACTCGTAACTTGTAGCCATTCATATGTAATTAATATAGGATGTTCTTATTGTTTATTTGTTCGATTTAATCAATGATCTTGGTTGCATTAGAAAAAGAAAATCACAAATTATTGGTAATCCCAGAATGATCTGGATATACCTTCTCTATACTTCCTTCAGTCATCAAGTTCGCAGAACGTTTTTAAGCCAGCTGAAGGCTGAAGGGGATTAGTACGCAATTGCACTCAGCCATACTCTTTATAACGTAATAGTTACTTTACTGCATTTAATTTGGGTTATTATATTTTTAAACGGATAAATAAAATGTGTCTTAAGCACTCTACAAATAGCTCTTATCATAACCCTGCAAAACTTAGTAAATATTATTTTAGATATTCACAGAAGGTAGTGCAAATTTCCAGGTGGTAGATAGAACCTGTACATAATTCGTCCAGGTCAATCGATATCACCGCATAAGAAATTTTAGCGTTTCGGTCTGCAAAGCATGATTTCCGACGCACTTATTAAAGAAGCGACCATCCCAGTCCTCAGGAGTAGATGTACTGTGCCCAGCTAGGAATGGAATTGTGCTGATTTGAGGTTGGCTATCTATTGCTTGCATTAGCCACGTTTATAAGTTCTTTACTACATACTTCGTACACCCGAATACCAAATACAACACTAAATCTCACTTTTGATTCGCATATTATTTCCAGACGTTTCGAAATCTTGTGTATTCAAAGTTAATTTTATCAGTTTCAAAAACATTGAAAATAGATTTTTATTCCTGACATTTCTTTTTTATGTTCTGAAATGTGTCAGAAGAGATATTAGAAGAACAAAGGCTACCTATATTTTCCAGTCTGACTGATTATGTTCATTAATCTGAGACCCTTAAAGCAGTGGGACAAAAACGTGCAACTCCAGTCTTAGAAAAGTTCTATCTTTAGAAATTCTTAGCAGTTCGTTCGTGGGTGAATAGCGCTGTAGGTATATTGCCGTCGTTTTGTTCTAATTTAATTGTATAATGATAAGCTTCCATGATTTTAACCCTTCCGTTAGATATTTATTAATAATAACAAATTCTGAAATTCTGATGCCCGTAGCGCTAATTACTCGGAACTTGATATCATTCATTAAAAGATCCTCAAATTATTGCGCCCAACAAAATTCTTAATTATATCTCTTAAATTTCTAAGCAAAATGTAGCCCTAAGCGCCGCCGGGGCAGCAAAATGATATGTTTGTAAACAACGAACATTTTACCGTTAAATGTTAATTATACTTTTTGATAACATTTCGCGAACGGGTTGTGATAGACACCTGATTGGTTAATTTGATATCGCTGTCGAATTTACTTAGAGGTGACTATTGCACTGATATTGTAAAATAGTATAACACAGGAAAATAACAGTTTGGAGAATTCATTAAAATGGGTTTTTAGTATCGTTTCAATTGGTTATAAAGAAAACAAAAGGGACTCTTTCCAATACCTGCTATAGTCTGGTATCTGAATAAGTTATTAGCATATTACATCAATGTTTAATGTTTATGTAGCCTAGTGGTTGTAAGTTTAGAATGCAATGTGGATTGGCGGTTACGTAACGTTAGTGTTTTAGTTAAAAATCATGTGCTTACCCAAAGGTCGACATAGCTTAACAGTTACATTTTAACAAAAAAAGTCTCTAAATGACAACTATGACATAAAACACCAAAGATCTAATAAAGTTTTGTTATTACTGGTCAGACCGCGTCCGAAGTCGCTTTTAGTTGCCTCGTTTGTTTTCTTATGAATGACACTTCTTACACTTGCAGTTTTAAAAAGTTTCTAAATATTTGTCTTTTAAACTTGATGAAAACGAATACCTCAATGTGGTATGTACACCACAGTTTACACAGTAGACACACAGTAGTTCACAGAAGACTTATCATACTCGCAGGCGCGTAGGAACAAATTACACAGTTCATAAAACCGAGGTTAAACGGCAAGGTAACGTGTTAAAAGAGGAGCTCATCGCCCTTCCAATTAGACGGATAATTACGGTGTTCAGTTCGGAGTTATTAATTTAATAAGTAGGGGAGGTCGGGTGACGCGTCAGGTGTGCGACGTACGTCTTAGTGATGACGCCATGACACTGCCTGAAGTAGGCTTACTAACAAGACGCTCTAATAAAAGTGTAGGTTAGTTTGCAGGCAATCTTTTATGTGTTAATTAATAACTGTCCCCCGTAGTATACCGCGTATATACAAATATTTTTTGCCATACATACGTAGACTAATTATTTTCAAAAATCCTTTCTTAGTGGGGGTCTACGTTGTAGAGAAAATCTAGATCCAAAATCCCAAGGTCCTAGATTATGGTACTTCTCATGTATTTGTCAAAATAATTAACGTGTAGATAAGATATATAGGCGTATAGAATATAGAAGCAATTACAACCATCTACACCTTTATCGTAGTAGCAGAGTGGTAGCAAGCGCACACGGTCTATCTGAACAATATAAACAACATGCCTGCTTTGAGCATAAAAAACTTCTACCCAGGTGACCCTCCTCCTTGCCTGCGTACAACTTCATTCGCGGCAAGAGCCTCCTCTGAACCATTCATGAGCTCATTTGTACTAATTTTTGTTCTATGCCTATTTTAAGTATTGCGTATGAGAGGTGTTGTTTTCGTAGCGCTAGATTGACGAAGCAGCGCTAGAATTACAATTTTACATAGAATCCAAAATAACATTAATTCAAAGTTATCGAAAAACGTCTTCTTGTCGCAAATTCTAATAAGTTTTATGCCAGCTCACATTCCTATTCTTAAAACCATTTTTTTAAATTAATAAAATAAAAAAATATCGCACCTTGTTTTGCAAAATATTTTCCGTTTTGGTTTGGTCATCATCATCATCATCATTAACAGCCTATAGCCTATAGTAGTTGTTAACTGCTCAAGTAAAGGCCTCTCCTAAAAATATGTGGAATTGCCCATAATCACCACGCTCGGCAAGCGGGTTGGTGATCGCAGTAGACGGTAGTTGCTTCACGGAGGACGATGCTGCTTGTTCTCCGTTACATTCCGTTAGTCGCCTCGTACGACCCCCGCGGGAAGAGGAAGGGTGGTGTCATTGTATTCTGTTCTGGCGTCACCACACGGCCAAGGTTTGGTCACTCGTCCAAAAATCATATTTTTGTCCTATATAACAGTTTATTATGAACGCTTCAGGCTCAGGCACTCGCTAAGCCTACAAAACTTGTTACCAAGTATCACAAAAGACTCTTCAACGAGCTTCTGGTTTCTTTACATCAAAGCGGAATATACAAAAGGGAAAACCCACTCTGAATACTGTTTAGATGAACTAAGCAAACTGGATCCGCACAAAATAACCTCGCCGCGTAAATTATGTAGACATGTAAGAAACAACCAAGACTTCTTTCATAAAATTTTAATTCTCTAATTCACCCCTCTGTAGGCGTTCTCAGATAGTAATTACTGTAAAAGGTCTTAGGCACGAATGTTATGACGGTGTTTATGAAAAGTGTTTCCGCGTGGGTATAACGAGCCATTCACATCCGCTTTTTCGGCTACTGAATACCGACCGCACAAGAAACAAAAAGACGAATAGAACCTTTATGAATATTCAGTCCTACTTTTACTTACATTTCGTTAATCTTCATTTTGATGTCTGCATTAAGGCGCTCTCACACAAAAAGCCCTTTAAGGCGTCATTGTACAACACAATTTGAATCAAAATAATGATATTAAAAATTTTAGCTACACCATTTATAACTCAAGAACGCCTGGACCGATTTTCATGATTTTCATATGTTGGATTTTTTCTCCGCCGGGAATAGGAGAGTAACTATTAAAACACTTGAAACATTAGGTGTTCGGTTTGTAAGGTTGTTATGTGTCCGGCATGCGTTCCTAATCCAATGATACGATTTCGATTAAACTTTGGTCAGTTTTTATGCGTACACGGGCAAGCGTTTCTGAGTTGGTAAAAAAAATATTTACCAAGGAAAGGCCAGGATGACGTCTTCTGGGCCAGCTAGTATAATATATAGCAGGATTGCCGTCCTCTCGTAGAAGATCCAGGAGAGCGTAGCACCATTAACTATTAGTAAAAAGAACTACGGATATGCCAGTCGGCCGTCTTTTCCAACATCATTAATTATGTCGATCACGATTTAATCCCAAATTGTAGGTAAAATGCTTGATACGTTACTTATACATCGTGAGCCTTTACATTTGACATAATAATAATTTGGAGGGAAGAAGTCGAATTTAATAGCGAGTTAAATGATACGTGCACTGATTGGAAAATGTATGCTTATTCAGGGCGAGGTCTCTCCCGACCCTCCGCACGGCTGATTTGAAATGAATGGTAATAATGGCCAGGCATCCCGCTCACATCGTTTTGTATGATTATTCCAGATTAATTATTTGTCGGAATTTTGTTGGCTAATTTTTCGGAACGGGATTTTCCGCTTTGACTGACGTTTTAATTCTAACTCGTCTTGGGGTTGTTCTCATCTCCAATAAATAAGCCCTGAATATACTTATATTTATGACTAAATCTATTGTAATAAAACTTGTAATAAAATTTTATAAAACAAGGTTTTTAACAATTTTATCCATTCATCAGCCTTTAAAAGTCAACTGCTGGACATAGGCCTCTCTTAATTGTAAAGAATCCAACCGGTTCAGGTCGTCATTCCACCTGATCTGGAAGAGAATAGCGGCCTTTATTCAAGGATCATCCTTTCCAACGATTATCAGTCCTTGAAACTAGCACTTCAGCTTGCTAACTCTTCGAGCTATATTTGCAAACTTTGTTCTAAAAGTTAGGTTAACAATATTAATCGCAAATCGCTCTCAATACATATCATCGAATAACTTATGACTATTATACACTCTTGCTCCATTCCTCGAAATGCAAGTCCCATATCTGCCTGCATATAAAAAACAGCGATCGGAGGGCCCACTATTGAATCACAACGCCGAGGTCCCGAGGGCCATCGGCTGATGCGAATATCAAATCGCTGTCTCCCCCAGACTCCAATACTCGTCCATTAAACGACATGGAATACCGACAGCTATGTCCATCACGTGTCACTTACCTAACACATCAAATCTTATAAATCGATACAGGCATCTACATAATGCAGCAGAAACTAGAAATTACTCATTAACCCAACTCCTTCCTTCATTTATCGTGCAGCGCTTTGTTAGATTTTTACAATTGAAAACCATTCCTAATAGAACAGTCAAGGGGTGATTTTTGTTTGGCTAGTAATTGGTATTTATTCTCTCGACTGGACTCTCCCCAGGGGCCTGAGCTGGCACATTCTGACGACTGAACTAAGTAGAAAGATAGAACAGAATTAAGCGGGCCAATTATCCCGTATTGGATTTATTGGTAATCTCTGCACGAATGGGCGCGAGGGTGCGAAGTGAGCCAACTTTTGATGATACCTCCATCGGTATCGGTATTATGAACAAAGTTGTTGCAATTTTTATGTAGGAGGATTTATTGTTTGCTTTCCTCTTGTTTCGCCCCTGATTGTGTGTAGACAGATAAAAGAGAGCCCAGAACCGTTTCATTAGAAATAAATCAATCTTTCATCAAAGTATAGATACTTCCCGGATTAGTGGAGTTATCCATCAGAAATACTTTTCCCGTTCATCTAATTTTGTTTGCTGAGCTTCCAAGTATATATTGTATATTATTATATTGTTTTGCGTATCGTATAAAGCTTATACGATTAATAATACAGCAATACAACTTATACATATAAGACATTATGAAGTCAGTTTTCCAAGGACTGCTCAAAAAAATTAACATGCTAATTTTTAAGTTTAATGTAACCGTAGGGGTCCTGATCAGTAAGGATACTAATAATTGAAAGAAAGCTTTACGTAACGTACTAAACTTTAAAGGATGTCTATATTTTACTTTCGTCGTTGCTTTTATCCTACGCAATATCGAAAAACGAGGGTCAATCTTTAATAAATATCGACCATCGAAATTTTATTGCGTCCATCCCCGGCACAGCTGACCTACTATCGTTTTGTATCAATTCTGCCATAAAGGAGGGTCATTGAAAGATTTATAAGTGCTTCTTCTTTGACAAAAAGGCAAAACTATGAAAAGCGACAGTCTGTTCAATACAAGATAACATTTCCTATAAGTATTAGTTTATTGTACAACCTATTGTTCTAAGTTTGAGCTCATAAACTCTGAAATGAGCTATTTATTTCCTATTCCGAAACAAAGAATTCAAACGAGAAAATAAATTGTTAATGTACTTACTTAAATAAAGGCAACCTGTGCAATGCATAATAAATATCGTATATTGGTATCCTATTGATAGATGTCAATAAACATAAATAATAATACCTACCTGTCGTTTCAAAAAGTACATTATAAGTACTCAGAGTAGCTTTAACCCAGCTCATGAAATGTCTCGTGAAATAGTTTTGCCAAAACACGTCGAACGGGACAAAAGAAATTGATACATTGATATAAAAGCATATTTATGTTCGCTGAGTATCGGTAAAAAAATCTTAGCGATACGTCATAGCCGTCAGTCTCGCGTCCTGCCTCTTGGGCATTGCATAAAAAGTTTTTTCGTCATGCCGCTATGAAGGGACCTTAGAGGAAAAATAAAAATGTATTCCTGTCGATATTCTAAATATTAACTCAAATAGTCGTGCTCTGAATCACTTAAGATGTTACCGAGATGTAAAATGAGTCATATCTCTTTGTAGTGTCGTAGCGTACGAGTACGTGGCAAATATGGATGCTTTAATCGTTTAAATAAAATAAAATGGACGATATTCTTTTGTTTGCATTATGTATATTGTATGTATGTATATGCGTATGTGCAGTCACTGCATAGTTTTTTAAAAGTTAGATATTAGTATTTTGTATGACCCTTAATGTTGCAACTACCATCTTACATGCATTTCAATATTAGATAGCCATAAACATGTATCGGCTTCAATATTTTATGACCCCGAGGATATTATTTCCCTAATGTGGCCGTTAAGCATAATATATTGATAATTATTTCAGTTCGCCTTCGTAAATATTCTACTCACAACGCATTCCAGCACAGCTACATCTTTCAGGAATAAAATATTATAACTGGAAATGAAAATAGCGCAATCAACATTCTTAAGATACAGGGAATTCTGATTACACGTATTTGATGCATTTGATAGCTTGATTGATCATCAAAGTAAACGTCTTCATTAGAGTACATAAATAAATTAAGAATAAAACGAAATAGCAGTAATATAACAATATATAGTAATAACGCTTTATGACCTTTTTCAGGTTGGTCACAAGTGTGCATGGGCGGCGACGGCCACCTGTGACCGCTTTGTGCACGGTGGCTAGTTTCATCCCGTAAAAAAAGAAAAAAGTGTTGATATTAAAATTATACAGCCTGGTTTACCGTTGTGTTGTATCTAAGGAATGTTTGTGTTACTTAACTTAAAGTTACAACCGAAAGTGTTCTGTTATTTGTTTTCGATGGATCAAGATGGTCTAGAGTCTAGACAAGTATTACATGTTACTAATATTATCAATGCGAAAATAAGATTGATTGTTTGTTTGATACGCCATCACGGCTAAACCGTACAAGCACTCTTCATCGAATTCGGCAGAGAGATATTTTGGATCACGGAGATGGTCAAAGGATATTTTAGATCCCGAATAAATCTATAGTTCCCGAGGGAATTGACACATTTAACAAAGACAAAATCGCGAGCAACAGCTATTAAGTTATACAACCCAAATAAATATGGTTAAAAATCAGATAAATAAACAGAATTAATAATCGCACTGTTTACGAAACCAAATATTGTGCCCAATCCGACTCGAACTTGACCACATTAATAAATATTTTCAGTTTGTATCAAAGTAGCAAACAGGCTTGCTCCAATTAAGTTTGCTGCATCTCATTTATGTACTTTTATCAAATAGGTAACTAATAAAATAATATGTTTCATGTATAGTTTTTTCCACGTCAATATTTCAAAAGGGTCGGAACTTCAATAGTAACTGAAGTATTGAAAATGTGGAATTCACATTTGAATAAATATTTTCGATTTCGAAGAAAAAAAATCTAGTTTAAACTAGTTGCAGGGTAGATATTCGCTTATTCTCTAGGTCACCCACTATAATACCCTAAAGATTTTTGTACTAGCATATCTACTTAAGCTTGCTTTCATAATGTGAAGTATTAGTTCGCAATAAAACAGAGTAAACTTGATTGTTTATTTATCTCCACCTTTGGTTTCAACTTACTCTTAACCAGCCAATTCTTTTTAACTTTCAATTTTATTACACATTTGTACTATTATTTACAGCAGTTGTGGCACCATCTGCTGTAGTTTCGACCGCAGTTTGTGTTTGAGTGCCGGGTTCAGTATTTGTTTCAGCACTTGTCTCAGTATGATTTGAGGTTTCTGTGGTTCCTGTTGGAGTTCCAGTTTCGACCGTTACTTTTGTATTATCTTCTGGATCATTAGGTATAATTACCCTTCCCTCATCGTAATTACCATTAGTGTCTGTTTCATTTTCAAAAAGTTGACTTTCCTTTGTTTGAGCCCAAGGTGGAATCGAGGTGGTTGGAACTCCACGCTTCCAATTAGTTCTTGTAAAATTGAATTTCAGGGTATACTTTCCCTTATCTCTATTATAGTGACAAGTACATTTGCAGTCTTTATCAGCGTGAGCAACGTCATAGTTTAAATCTAAACATTTTTGTACGCACAGAAAGGATACTTTAAAACTACGACACTCACTTGTCCTATGAAATCCATAACGCAATACAGATTTATCTGTACCTGTAAAAATATTTAGGTTTCTCAGTATCTAGGGTTAGAAAATAACTTGTATATTATCGAAATAATAATATAAATATAACAGACTAGGTGCTTCGTAACACTTTCATAAAAAATCATTGATATTATTTATATTATCTATTCAAAAATCTCTTAAAAAATTACATCTTACCTACTGTGCTATTATTTTCCCCAAGAACATCTAAATGTTTAAACAAGAAAATATAACATAATATAAACAATAATGTTTCCATGTCCAGATGATACTCAAAACGTATACGCCGTTTATTTATGTAAAAATATATGATCAATTGAATTTGGATAACAATTGAGACGATTTATGTAACACGCGTATTAGAAATTAATTAGGAAATTAACGAACCGAACGAAGCTGTAGGTTTCTTTTAATGAGATAAAAAAGCAAACAAGTATGCAGCGGTTACAGGCTCTTGTTGTAAGTTTAGCGGTTAAGAAAACATCCAAAAGTAAATCTGATAGTTCTCCACAATGTTCTAAGAAGTCTGTCAATCTGCACTTAAACAGCGTAATGGATGTACCCACTACCTAAATCCTTCTCACAGTGATAATTTTCTCAATAAGGAGAAATGAGAATCACTAGAATGCTAGAACCGATGTATACATAAGCTCAAATCATGTATGAAGTAATTTATATGAAATTAGCAAGTGGGTATACATATCAATTTCCTAGGTATTCAACATCATTGGTACTGGTTCTGTACAGTCTAGTCTCAGTTTATCGATTGTACCTTATCTGTATTATTGTGAAGTGATAATAATTTCTTGGAAATAAACAGCTGAGTCACATTTCAAAGTTATTTTTATTGTTAAAATTGATTCACACCACCTATATTCAAGTTGGTATATATACGATTACGTGTACATAAACATTATAATAAGTTTTACTAGATAGCACATTTTGTTTATAAATTATTTAAAAAAACAGAGACCTTGAAATAAATAACATTTTCTGTTTACATTTCATTTAATTAATCAAGCGTACAACGGTTTTATTCACACATAATCACATAACGAAGTATATTTAACACTGTCTGCATATTTCGAATGTGACACAGAGATAGCACTAATAGAAATTACTCGCATAGTCACGTTGGATACTTTATACTTTCGTATTATAAAGCAATGAAAATATTTATGTATTTATATAATTATCTTCCTCACTTTTATGTAACGGTGTTCTACCCTGTCGTTGTAGAATTAGAATCAGTAGTTTGTGTAGTAATATTAGCCGGTGAAGTACCATCGGTATCGGCAGTATTAGTGGTCTTGTCTGTTTTGTCGGGAGTGCTAGCCGTAACAGCGGTACTATTATCTGATTTACTTGGAGTTGTGCATTTATTATCATCGGAAGTTGTGGTATCCTCGTTTGTTTCTGTCGGAGCCGGCGACAATGTCCCAACTACGGCATATAATTTCGGGCTAAAGGTTTGCGGCGGTTTTTTCGTCGTACCATTTGTCCGCCATACGAAAGCTGGCAACACAGTTGTGGTTTTCAATTCATGACAAGTACATTTGCATGCGTAATCCAATCGAAAAACTTTGAAGCCCATACTCTTGCATGCCGTCAAGCACTTAAAAGTTTTAATGTAGTTACCGCAATTTCTGTGAAAGCTTAAGCCATACATTTTTCTATATGCTTCATTTGTATCTACAAAACATATATCAAAATTAATTAATTGCAGGACCTTAATTCAAAATTATTGAAATTATACTAGGTACTATAATTCAAATAGCATCTTAATAAGATAATTATTTGACGTAGGTATTTCTCACTTAAAACTACAAAAAGCATATTATTTATCGTAAGTGTGTTCTTTATAGTAAAATTCACATTAATTATAGTCATTCTGGGTCCTGGACGTCTGCTGTATGCACTACCCATGATTTACATTTAACTGCCATTATCGGTACATACCATCTAGTGAATTTATCGCTGCACATATCGAAATCAACACAAAATATTTCATTTTAGTGCTCAACTCATAAAACACGGAATGTAATTAAACTTAATTCAATTCCAACACAACGACGTGTGACATATTTATCCAGTGTAATAGACGTTTTATGGAACCATAAATGAAATTCAATTTCGAGTTCTTGATCATTAATAAATAATGCGCGATTCAGCTCGCGATATCACTCACTCTCGCGATCTTGGTTGTGTGCTTTTATTTAA